>WEKY01042475.1:75180-122265 GCA_013390045.1 Picathartes gymnocephalus | reverse complement strand
GGGCGCTGAGGGCGATAGAGGAGCGGGGCGGGACCGTGGGGATGGGGGCGCTGAGGGCAATGGGGGAGCGGGGCTGGACCGTGGGGATGGGGGCGATAGGGATGGGGCATGATAGGGAGCAGTCGGGATGGGGGCACAGGGGCTGGACAGTGGGGATGAGAGAAGATGGGAGGCAGTGGGGATGGGAGCGGGTGGCAGTGAGGGTGGGGGAATGGAGGCTGAGAGCAGCAGGAGATGTTGTGCCCCTGCGGGGTAGTGGCGGCGGTGGCAGCCACCCCAGGGGAGGACAGTGGGGCTCTCTGCCTGACACGCTGCGCTGCCCTTCGCTCAGATGTGGGGTGCAGGCAGCTGCTGGGCCGGGATCTGGGGTGTTCCCATCGGGATGGGAAATCCAAACGCAGCCTCGGCCACCGAGGCTCACCCCAGGGAGCAGGGGAGCTTCTGGAGCAGACGGAGGAGCTCAGTGCCCCATGGCTCACCCCCACAGCTGCTTCTGCTGCAAAAGCCCGGGAGGAGACCTGTGTTCCCACGGAAGAGGTCTCAGGAGGACAGCAGCTGGATTCAGCCTCAAGATCCCTCCCAGTCCTCAGCTATCATTTAAAGCGTTAAAAATCCTTCTGCCCTGGCTCAGGCTCCCGAGGACTGAGAGCCCTTTGTGTGCAGTGCTGACACGGCAGCCTGGCCCGTGAAGGCAGGATTGTACCGGGTCTGGGGGAGAGAGGGGCAATGAATAAACCTCACTGTTTTCGCCTTGTAATTCTCCAGATCCCGGAGTTCCTCCCAAGCGTGGGGCTGGACAGTCAGTGCCCTAACCCCATTATGATTTTTTCCAGGTATTCCAGTGCAACCCTTTGAAAAGTGCCCCACCATCCTGCACAGCTGCCAGAGCTTCCCGTGGTTGCTCCAACAGCTGCTCGTGGATTGTGCCTCACAGCCGTGATGGCCATTCCATGGGATTGCTCCTGGCACACCGCCCTCCCTGCAGCTCCTCACCGGCCAGACCCCCAGTACGCCTCAAAACTTGCCACATATGAAATTATGGGTGGCACTGGCCAGCACTTGAGTTAAAATGATGACAAAGACAAGCTGGGAGTTTGAGGAGGGACAGACAGGGGATGTGACCACAACAAAAAGGGCTTGGGGATGCTCTCCCGAATTCAGGAGGAATTCTGGTGTTTCACCAAGAGCTGCCATTTGCAGCTCCCCTCAGCGCTGAGCATTACTTATCACCCCTGACCTTGAAGTGGCTCATCCTCCACTTTGTTTCACTTGGCCTGAGAACAGGGCTCTGAGCCCCAGCACAGGGACAGGATCCATGGCCTCCCTGGCACAGCTCTTGGGAGCCAGCAGCTCCAGCTGGCAGCTGAGGCTCCACGGGAGAATCCAGCCAGGAAGAGGGAAGGCATCGCTTCCTCCTGCAGCTCTGGGGAACCTGCTGATTGCTCTTCTCTCTCCTGACCTTGCCCTTGTGGGTACACATGGCCTCAGCTGCTCATGGGAGAGAGCATCCCATGGCAGCTCTGTGGGGAGATAAAAGGGGTGAGAGCAGCCATCAGTGAGTCCTCTACATGGTAGAGGCTGGGAGTGACTGAATCCAGGTGGACAGGGTGGATTTTGCTGCTAGGAAGGTGAGGGCCAAGCTGTTCTCAGCTGCCCTGGCAAGCTGAGCTGCCTGTGCCAGGAGGGAATGCACAGAGCAGAGCAGAAAGGGGACAGGGACAGATGCCCCACTGTGTCCCCATGCCCAAGTTCCTCAGTTAGCTCCCCATCATCCTCACGATCCTGTCATTAAGCAACAAATCCTTTAGAGAGGAGTTAAAAGTGTCTTTCCATCTTCATGCAGCCCTACCACACACCACCTCAGCCCCAGTTTCCCACCCAGAGAACACCAGCAGCCAGCACTGGAGCTGGAGAACTCTGGCAAGCTTTCCTGCAGTTTCCATCTGGTTTCTGACTGTGCCTTGGCCCTCTTTGCCCACCGAGCGTCTCACCCAGGTGTGGGAGCCAGAGGGCCCGGAGTGGCACAGGGAGGTGGCCAGGGTGCCTGGCACAGGGCTGGGTGCTCTCTGGCACTGGAAGCGATGCCAGCTGAGGGATTAGGAGAGCTGAGCAGGCTCCATACCCACGGCAGGGCTAGTTAAACAGCCCCAGCAAATAGGGAAATCACTAATTTGTCTGACAAAGACTGGGAGATCAGGCCCTCTCAATCTCCTCAGAGTCCACTCAGAGTCTCATCCTGCCGTGATTTTGGTTCCTGCTGCACAGAGCATCCACGGACTTTTCTCAGATGGAGAGCTCCCCATGTGGAGCAGCATCTCCCCATGTCCTAAATGCCCCACCTCTCTTCAGCCGGGGAATTCTGCCAGGCAGACATGCTGGGGGCTCTGCAGCGCTCTCCCCACCTCCCCTCACAGAAGGCAAAATGCATTCAGACATTCTGAGGTGCTTTTTGTGTGTCTGTACTTGGGCAGTGTGGACCATGGCACTTCCCTGTCCCTCACCTTGGAGGAACTGCTGATTTCAACAGCTTTGTATTGGCTTGCTCAGAATAGATAGTGTTTTCTTGCAGCAATTTTCAGTGACATTGATGGTGGTTCAGGCATTCCATCCTCCGCTCAGCCCACGACCCGATGCCTGCCTTACATCCCAATGTTTTCCATGTTATCCCAGGCAAATGTTGCCTCTTAACCTGTCCCTGACCTGGGGGTCCTTAGGACAAACATGCTTGAGTCACATGTCCCAGCTTTCTCTTTTGTGAACAGAAAAGCTGGGACCCTATTAAAGTGGGAGCTGAGGGTATTTCATAGTTACAAGGTGTCAGCAGCCAAGAGGTTTAAGAAAAGCAGGAGGGAGAGAGGCTTCCAACAAAATCCTCGGGGCTGGCAGCCTTGTGCCTGTGCCGCAAATAGCTTGTCCTGTGGCTCATCTGCAACCTCTTAACATCCACATGACTTGGCTTATGCCATGATTACCTTACCTGCCAGCCAGACTCGTCTTAAAAAGAAACAGAGAAGTGCAAAGGCATTCCTGCATCAAGCCCTGCAGGAATGCGCCGGGCTCCCTGTTCCGCCTCTGCCTCTTAATCGCCGGGGGAATTTGTACCCTCTGCCTTACCCGCAGCTGCCTGCTCTCAGCAGCCCCTGGAGTATTTAAATTGCAGATGGAGCTGCGCAGCTTTTACCAAAGTTGGTCTGACCTACAGAGTGACCATTAAGCTCCCGAAATGCCCCAGGCTCTGGGCGTGCAATGGAACAAGAATCCACTGATTTGTGGTCACCCTCCGGGTCACAGCCGGGGCTGCAATGACGGCTGGCACGGTGGCGTGGCCATGGCTCAGGGAAGGGGCAGCTGCTCACCAGAATCATTGAGTTCCATTTTTTGAGTCTGTATCCAGGACTGGCTGAATAAACGGGAATCTGTAACTCGCCCTCTCGATCAGCAGCCGCTAGGTAGCTGCAGCAGTGATTTGCAGCAGGCAAACCCTGCTCCTCTCCCAGTGCACACGCAGCCCTTTGATGGCACGCTGTGAGCTATCCCTTTGGTGGCACGCTGTGGCACAGCTGTGCAGGCACAGTCCCCATCAGCTCTGCTCCTCAAGCATGTAGGGACACAGGAAAGCAGGGTAGGGGCTTCCTCCTACTCCTATGGGACCCAGAGCCTGGCCTCAGCCCCCAGACATGCTGTTATGTCCCTCCTGTCACCGGGCAAGAGTCTTGTGCTGCTCTGAAGCCAAGCTGTGCCAGAGACCACCCAGTCCCATCTCACCTCGAGAGTTCCCTCCTCTCCCAAGGTGGGTGCCAGGGGCAAGATGCCATCACAAGGGGCTCATGGCTATGAAGGGGGAACATGAAGCTCCAGGAAATGTCCTGAGGAGCCACACACACCTCAGGGTCTCCAGGCTCAGGTGCCACAGGGACACACACAGGTCCCAGTGCAAAGGATTTGCGGCCACTGTAGCTCCAGTAAGCACATTTTGTTCTGCTCTTCTATGCAAATGCTGTCTCTGGTGCCAATTTGGGGGGGCCCCAGTTTGTGTAAGCCATTGGGGAGAGTGCACTTTTGTTCCGGGTGCTGTGCCACAGTGAGGCTGGGGAATCCCGTTTGCAGCGAGCATGGGCAGCGTGCCGGGGAAGCAGAGGGTGCCGGAGTGGCCGAAGAGCACTCGCAGGGCTGGCGGGGTGCAGAGGGGAGGAAAAGATAAAAAACAAAAAGCGGCGACAGAGGAAGCAGGTTTATCATCTCTCTGCAGAGCGCTGGGGCTCAGCCACAGGGGGTTTTCTGAGCCATGATTCGAAATCACACCGGACTGTTGCATGCAGCCATGAATGAGCTCTGAGAAAGCCTCGCGGCAGGGTCCCACAGCCCCGCTGGGGTGGGCACGGCGAGCAGGGAATCCCCAGCTTCTGCTTTGTCCCCTGCGGTGGGTGTGTGAGCTCTGACATGAGCGCAGCCAGCTGTGAGCAGCCGTGTGATGCTCTGCAGGGCTCAGAGCTGTGGGCAAACCCCGGGCCAGCCCTGCAGGGACCCAAATGGTGCACAAGGCAGGGGAGAAGGGGACAGGCTGGGGAGGGGAGGTGGCATGGCTGCTCCAGCGAAAGCAGAGCCAGGAATACGCCTGGGCAGCCGGGTCAGAGACTGCGCAGGAAGTGCAGGCAAGGTATTTGCGGTGGAGAAGTCAAATCCCACCTCTCCCCAGTGTAGAATCCTCAGCGATCCCCAAAGAGCTCAGCTCTGGGGTGACCAACAGCGACAGAGTGGGGAGGGGTTCAGGGGCTGGGCAGGTGGCACAAGCCCTGCCTGGGGCTTGCCAAGCGCTCAGGACTAGCACGGCTGCATCACCGGGAACAGGAGATGGCACAGCTCAGGGCTGCTCTGGGGCAAGATGTGACTCAGGTCACTGGAGGAGGGTTGGTCCCACAGTCAGCTGTCCCTGGCCAGCTGCCAACCCAGCACCCCGCCCTCCGAAAACTCTTCATTTTCGGGTGGCAGAAAATCGACATCCTCCTTTCTAAAAGGTCACGTTGAGGAAACGCAGCAAAGTGTGTGAGGGGCAGAGGGGACCTCCCGAGCCACTCAGCCAGGCTCTGCGGGACATCCCTCCCTTGCCCTGGTGGGATTCAGAGCCCTCCAGAGCTGTGGCAGCCTGCCATTGGCCACTTAGGGAAGGAGAACAAGGACTACGGTGTTCAAAGGCTGAACTTCAAGCCCTGCTGCCCCGGCCATTGCTGTCCAAGCACTTCTCTGGTGTTGGGTTCTCTGGGCAGTTGCTGCAGGCACAACCCTCCACACCACTGGGACATTCACCCATGGCAAAACAGCTTCCAGAAACCACCTGTGGCCAAACTGCCCTGGTGTCCCAGAGGAAAAGATGCTGGAACTGGATCTTTCTCAAAACCTACTGAAAAGAGGGATTTGCAACTGCGAGGAGCTGCTTCAAAGCAGAGGAAGCAACTGGTGCCCAAGAGAACACAGAAACCAAAACCCTGCTGCTCCCAGAGTGGTGCCAGTGCAGAGTGGCCACAGCCTGTGCCAGGTGAGACCTGGGTTATATTTGGCACGGTGGCTGGAGCGCTCAGCCAGCTTTTGCCATCCTGCTGCACTCTCCCTCTCCACAGTGCCGTGCCCCACCCATGGCAGGTTTGGCAGCGTCTGGGAACCAGCTCTGCCTGTCTGCTCTTGCTGCTTCACTCAGGGAGAAAACCCCCGTCACCCAAACCCGGTGTGCCCGGCAGTGTGAAGCACGCAGTGGGCAGTGGGGTACACAGCCATGTCCCTGGTACACAGCCCCTGCTCCCTCCAGCAGGCACTGTCGCCTACAGCACCCCTGGCTCCGTAGCACAAAGACACCCAGGGGTGCCCAGACCTGAGCTGAGTGGTGTCAGCAGCCAAAACTGACAGCTTTTCCCCTCTGTGCTCACACGATGAGCAGAGCGGCTCTCAGGACACCCTGCACCATCATCTTTTCTTTTGCACTCTGCCTGCACCCCGTGCCAAAATTCCCCAGTGGCAATGGGCACACTGCGGGAGAAGGGAGAGCTCAGCTCAGCTCTGCTCTCTAAACCCACCCAGAGCGGGGGCTCAGGTGCTACAGGGGTGCCAGGAGTTTGCATTGCTCCCAGGTGCCACGTCCCCTCTGCTCCACGTGTGCCTGACATGGGACAAAACCCCCTGCCTCTGCCAGGCTGAGGGGACACGTGCAGGAACTGGGGGGATGCCCAGCGGGGAACCCAGCAGGCAAAGGTTGTTCCAGAGCCTCTGGAAGCAGAAGGGGACCTCAGAAGCAGAAATGAAAATGGAAAGGGCGCTGGGTAGGAGGTGACAGGCAAACGTGCCTGAGGGAAGTGTCTCCATCCGTCCCAGCCGCAGCACCCGGCTGCTCGATGGGATGAGGCGAGGCAGCACAGCCCGGTGCGGCACAGCCCGGGAGCCCTCGCAGGCACATCCCCGGCTTCACGAGGAGGCTGCGACTCTGTGGGGAGGCCAGGGCACAGCAAGGAGCTGGGGGTGCCCCGAGGAGGAGCCCCTTGAGTGCCCCCAGCCCCGCACGGCGCCCAGCCCCGCTCAGGCACTGCCATCTGGAGGCAGAGCCCCGGGGACGGCTCCGGCCGCTGCCAGCACCGCCACCCCCGAGCCGGCAGGGACACGGCCGCCGCCCCCAGCAGGGCTGCGACCCCCGCACAGCTGGGCAGGGAGCCCCTGCTGCCACGGGACTCGCCCATGAGAGCAGCGTCATGAAACACAGGGAGAAAAGAGCAGTAGTTTCTCCTCCCCTCTGCCCGAGCAGCCGGACAGGAGCTGCGCTCACACCCGGATGCTCAGGAGGCGCAGAGATCGCAGCAAAGCAAAACGCCACACACATCTCCCTCGTAGGGAGCAGCAGCAGCATCCCTTCCCTCTCCGAGGGACGAAAGGGGGCTCCGTGTTCTGAATACAGCGAGGAAATTGCTTGTAAGGTGTTCCCTGGAGCCCCACGCTGGCCTGCAGGCGAGGAGCAGTCCTTGTCTTCCCTCTAGGCAAGCAGCACTTGCAGCTCCGTGCCCTGATCCCACTGTCGCAGCCCATGGGGGATTCACACCTCACCCACTCCCGGTTTGTGCTGCTTCTCGTGTTGCCCCCTGTGAACAGCACCACCACAAAACTGTCCCCATAAAATCCCACCCATGCTGAGGAGGCTGCCTGCCCACAGGCAGAGATGTGCCAGCATCTCTGGGGAGAGACTCCTGCTACAAACAAAGTACAGCTTCTCCGGCAGAAAATGGTAAAGATCACGTCTTTCAACTAGTTCTGCCTCCAAAAAGGAGTCCTTCTCCCAGGTGCCTCCATCTATGGGGTCTTCACCCTCTGGGGTCCCTGGAAGGAAGGAAGGAAGGCAAGCATCCCCCAAGGCCACAGGAACGAGACACAGGACACTCCACGCCGCAGAGGGGATTTTTCAGAAGCATTTATTTCACTGCTGACACCGGGGCTGTAGGAGGCAGCTGCTCCCCGAGCTGCCCCACCCTGCAGGAACATCACCCCCCTTAATCACAACAATCCACGGACGGTCGGTGTCTGAACGGTGAGACCTTCCAGCACCCACATTACACAGACCTACATCACTGGGACATTCACCTGGTAGGGACACCACTTAAAAGGACTTAAAGTAATGATAATCATTATAACAAAGCAATCTACAAAGTAACACTTAGAGGCATCATGCAGAAACTGGATTACTTGAGACTATGTGGCAGCTCAGATTTGCTGGGTTCATCAGTGGACGAGTGCTGGCTGCTTCTGTGCCAGCCCAAGGTACCAAGTTGGGGAGCACTCCCAGACAGGACAATAGCTCTGTTTCCCAGCCAGTGGCAGGAAACACTTCCAGGTCACAGTTTATACATCCAGAACTATACAAGGTTATGTGCTTGTTAAAGGTGCTAGGAAGTCCTGACACTTCCTTCTGTGACACCACCTGCTTCCTCTACCAAGTGGCAGACACAGAGTGCCTGAGCTGTGAGGTTTCTTTTTTCTTTCTCCTTTTTCTTTTTTTTTTTTAATAAAACCAAAATCTGACTGCTAAAATGTTATTCTTAACACAGGTGGACCAAAAAAAATTATAAAAAAAAAATCACATTACACTGGTGATATAGATTGGCCCATAAGAAAGAAGAAGCTCTATACTATTGCCCCATAATGAGTTTTTCTTCACCTACAGTTTCAACTTCCCAAGTGAGGTAGGGAGAAGGTGACCACGGGTAAAAGAGGTGGTGTTTCTAAAGGATTCCACTGTTTTAAAGTTATCCTAATCCTTCATGTAAAGTTAAAATGTTCTTTATAGAAACACTGCCTTTTCTTCACAACAACATTCAGAGTTTTGGGTTTTTTTGGTTGTTTTGGGTGAGGGAAAGAGGGAGAAAGAAAACAAGGATCCCAGAGATGAAATGCTGGCAGTTTTGACACATTTTGGAAGGAAAGCAGAGTTATAAAAAGGAAGGAAATAATGTCGTGAATCTGCAGCTAGAAGGGAAAAATAGAGTGCTGACAGTTTGCACTGTGCCTGTTCCAACAGCACTGAATTACACACCCTGTTCATGTGGAAACATACTGTCACACACAGCTGTCAGGAGAGGGAGAGTGGACACTTAGAAACCTGGAGTTTAATTTTGCAGGAACCAGTTAATACAGAAGCCTTCCACTGCCCCTCCTAGTACTGGACAGAATGTATTTTAAGGCATAGTTTAACATCCATTTCTTCCTAAAGCAATTTAAAGTGTAACAAGCCAGGATGTCAGACACAGAACACTCGACAGGTATTCTGACAGAGGTGAAAGCCGGTTTATGTACAGTGAAATATTTGCCTTCAAACTGGGGTCTTGAAAAAGAAAGAAACAAAGAAAAATACCTGCAGACCCAGATTCTAAAAAAGCAAACATTACCAACACAAGGAATGTTCATTAGAGTCCAGTTCCCACTAGAGCTACTCAACAGGAGGATGTACAATATGATTATGCTAAACAGCACTGATTGACTGTTCCCAGAGTGCCCTGGGAGGGAGAAGAACCTTGGGAGGCCAAACTCTGCAGTATCCTAGTGCAAACTGCCTCAGAGGAAAAGCCTGCAGCCAACAAGCCTTCACACCTATTGTTAGGCTCCACTAAGAGATGCAGTAGCCAGGTGTCACCTAACAACTCCAGGACACTCCTGTGAAGGTTGATGGTCCTGTGTGGATTCTAATGCACATCCCCCATGAGCAGTGTCCTGCACACATCCACCTGCCAGGCTACTGGCTTTCCCTCTTCCATGGCTGAAACAGCTCACAGCCACCAGAACCTCACATAGACAATCAGCATGATGAAGAACACGGCGACGGCTGCCAGCTTGGCGTAGGTGGAGCGCATGTTCAGGTACTTGGCATCCTGGCGGTACTTCTTGGACAAACTGGACAAGTTGTTGGCCTTGGAATCAAGAGCTGTTCAAGGTAAAGGGGAGAGGAGTTAGGGTTAACTTGGTGCCTTAAGCTTTAGCTTGTATATTTTTCAGATCCTGTACTGCGTTCGTGTACAACTCTGAACTCCATATAGAGTGTTAGTGAGCTCTCTTCACACTTTGGTCAGACAAAATCCTTCCAGGCCTGGGAACCCAGGTCACCTCACAGCTTCAGGCCCCAAAAGTATAAACAAAAGTGAATTGGGGGATCAAACGGGGGGAATGTGATTTCATTACCTGAAGCAGTAATTGGACAATTAACCCCTGATATGCAAACAGACCAAACCTGTATCTAGCTGAAAAACTCGTGACCATCGTCCATCTTGGGTGTAGCCTCTGCAAGGCTCCTGCACGGCCCCTGGTGTATCTATTGAAGGCCTTTAATAAATACCCACTTTATTCTCTACCTCTGTCTAGCCTCTCTTCTAGGCAGACACTCCAAGGCATCAAACTGAATGTTCCCCAATGTTGCATTAAGTGTATAAATTTCTCTGGAGCGGCTGAAAGCGCAGTGTTTTCACGTGGCAGCATGGCCTGTACCTCCCTGCAGTGCTCCAGTGCTTGTCCTGCTGGGATGAGAGCCACCCAAGCTGGTGAGGTGCTGGTCTCTCCCCACAGAAGCACCAGCATCTGCCAGGTGTTTCAGAATACAGCTGATGCAACTGAAACACCCACTGGCTTCACTGCTTTTTTCAGCAGGGTCAACCCTTTCCCTCCAGGATGCTCTGCCCACCCAGCTGCCTGAGGAGACAAAGAACTGTGTGCCAAACCCTGGCCATTCCCAGTACCTGACAGGGCCTCTCCTCGCTGTAGGACCTCCTCGATGTTGGCCACCATAATCCTCTGCACATCTTGCAGCTCTGTGTTGATGGAGCCCAGGTTCCTCCTTGCCCGGCTGTCAATGTAGAGCTTCTTGGTTTTCTGGATGTAGGTGTCTGGAAGGAGACAGGGCTATCAGGGGGAGTCTCACCTAGCACAGAGCAGCCTGGCTGCAGGAGGAGTGGGAGCATTGCTGGGACAGCCAGAAGACCACATGCAAATATTCACTGGAGTGAGGCCAAGAGACTAAAAGCAAGAAATCTCAATCTAAGGACAGGTACCATTTCCCTACCACTTCTCTACTCTCCTGCTCAGAACACCCACGGCTCTAGTGCCAAGAAGAATTTGAACTGTCCATTCCACAGGACAGGCTGCAGAGAATCCCATGGCTGCTGCTACCACTCAGCAAGAAGTTTCCAGACTAGCCACAGGGAGAGGAACCTCACCAAATTCGATGAAGGAATAGGGCCTGGACACTGTTGGGACCTTCTTGCCATGCTGCTCATCAAACTCTGAGTGCAAGTCTTCCAGGTATGCAAAGGCCAGTTTCTTGGGGAATCCAGCTTCACACAGGACCAGGTAACACACTCCCTTCTCGATGATGTAGCTGAAAGAACAGCAGGCAGAGCATTAATCAATCAATTTTGAACCTATCCTATCAAACACCACTCTGCACACCTTTATTCCTACGAGGCAATGAGAACTGGGTACAAGAACCTCGGGTTTTCTGTGTCTGGATCAAGTGTAAACCTTTCTGCAAAGCAATGGCTTATCTTTTCTTTAGCCAAAATAAATTTTCTTGTAGCCTCAGACCCTACACCCATGCAAACAGTCCTGGGCTTTGACTTCAGTTAAACAAAAGCTGGCCTGTGAATACCATCAGGTTAACAAAATACCAGCAACAAAAGAGTTATAACTTTGGAGTATAAAAGAGAGAACCCCCTGCAGTCAGGAGGAGGGGAGCACAAGGAAGTTTGACAGCAGAGAAGAGAGGAAGGTGGCCAACATGTCTCTAACTGGCAGCACAGCCAAGTACCTGAACCCACAAAGGGGAAGTTGGGGCACTGAGATGAGGACACAGACAGGAATTCGGGCTCAGCATGCTGGGAAGCCACCCAGTGACTGCCAGCTGTCCCTTTCCATTTCAGAGGGCTGGGTATCCCTTTCCTCCACCACCTCCAGCCTGTTGGAGGGGTGCTGCTATGCACCTGCATCACCACAGGGGCAGCTGGGGAAGGGTGTTGGTGCTAGATGGGTCCTGGTGACCTCCCAGGCTTGCCATGGGTAGGTGTGACTGTGCCACCAGTTCTCTGGCTGCAAGGTGAGGAGCTGCAAAGCACACAGTGACACCTGCAGCTGTGAAATCTGTTGGTTTGCCCCCCAGCTGAGGGCACACAGGTCCTCTTCTCACCTCACCACCAACCTTGAGATTATTTAGGCTTCACTATGTCACTCTGCTGCTCCACATTCCCAACTGATTTTTTCTCCTAGCTTAGCCAATATAAAAATAAAGGCTACAATACTCCCACCAAAACCAAGGGGGTGGAGACAGTAAACAGCCCTGTGAACACTTTTGAAGGCTTATCTATATTCTTCAGGGTGGAGTGTGAATGCTACTTTTAGGTTACCTTCCTTTGACTTTCTGCATAATGCCATTAAGCATGAGTCTGGTTAGCATAAAGATTAGCAGTGTATTAAAGAAATGATCCAGTCCTGAGGGCACCGTAGTAAAATAAGCAGCTTAAAATTTTGTTAATAGACACACCAGGCTTACAAAACAACTTCCCCCGACTCTCCACTGTTTTTCCAGATACCCCAGTAGGGCCATGCCCTTTAAATCAGCAGTCCTCAATTTGTTCCTGGGCTCACGAGTATCCATTTCTCCTGCCTCTATACGGGCTGTGTGTGAACCTTGGCAGCCTTCAATCAACAACTGATTTACCCCAACCAGAAGCAAGAAACTCCAGCTGCCATAATCCATTCCACAGCACGTCCCCGTGGCCTTTGTTCCTTTTTATGTTCCTCAGCTTGGACTGCATCAGTGCCCAGACTACTCCTACACTCCATCATCAAGCCTCTGCTCTCCCCTTATTCCTGGAGCCCTGCTTGCCACACTGGGGTTGCTGCAGATCATCACCCAGAGCTTGATTTAGCCTCTGCCATGACGAGCAAGGCTTGAGCAAATCTTTTGAAATAAGAGCCAGTGACAGAAGGGAATTCTGACAGCACTGCTGGAGCAGCACTCTCCAGGTGAGAGCACTCTGAGGAACACATCCCATCAGCACATGTCTGTTTATCTCTGCCTGGGCCAGCTGGCCCTGCCTGCAGCTCTTCAGCTGCAGCTCCCACTTGCTTCTCCCTGGTGTGATATTCAGTGTGTTGGATTTAAAGTTGGTCTGTCAGCACCACAGAGAGCGAGCTCACCTCACTCTGACCCAGATTCAGACAATTTTGTCAACTTCAGACCAGAGTTCCCGCACAGCTGGGCCTCTCAGTTTTATACTTTGTGTGCACCTCCAAGCTCCAGCACAGCACCTGCCTGCATGTCCTCACACAAGGAGCAGATGTGGCCATTTGCTACTGTTCACTCTGCAGTGAGTGCAGCCAGCAGGTTTCTCGTAATCATGTTGGACATTTTGAGAGAGAAAAGCTTTATCCTGGTAACAGTGGCAAAGGCCAAGGGTTGTTTTTAAATGACAGGTAAGAATCACTTCAGCCATTCATCAGCCAAAGGTCACCTGCTCACTGACAGCACAGCAGATCCTGTCCATGTCCCTGCACCTGCACAGCTCCCAGGGCTGCAGCTGGAAGGGTGACATAGCTTTTGCAGCTGAAGGCTGGGCACAGCATTGGACAGAAAACAACTAAGTGCTCACAATTTAAACTTCAAGTTTCAGCAAGGCTCAGCTCTGCTTTGAACTGATGAAGCTAAAGATGTTCAACACCACCTCAGCAAGTCCAGCAATACCCTTGGCCACACTGCCAACTCCCCCCAGAAGATGCTCTGTCCTGCTTTGTGCTGCCCTCAGCAGTGAGAGCTCTGATCTGGCAGGATAAAATCCTTGTGCTGCGTGAACGAGCGGCATGGTCATCGGCCATCATTATTTTAGACTAAATCTCAAATTCCCCTGTCACCTCCCCTTCCTGCAGAGGAAGGGTTCTGACCTGAAAGTGTCCTTTTCACACAGGCCCTGCTGTAATGTCCCACCTCAAAGGAGGCAGCAGCAGCTCTCAATGGCCACCAAAACCGATCCAGGGACTAACTCAGCCCAGAAGGAGGAACACTCCCGTCGCTGCCTGTCTCTCAGCCAGGTAACCTGGCTGTTCCTCTGAGACAGCTGGCCAAACAGGCCTGCCCAAGCCTTCCCTCCTCGTCACAACTGATGACATTACAGCCACCACTAAGAGGCTTTGATTTCCTGGGCAGGTGTTGCCACCTTCCCAGGCATCGCTCTGCTTGCATCATGGAAGTAACTCAAGAAGGGATTTACTGGGATCTGCACAGGCTCTTTCCCAAGGCTTCACTGCCAGGGAGGGCTGCACCCATGCTATGCCAAAGAAACACTCAAAAATCAGGGGAGTTTTTAAATTCTGTGAAGATTTAACTTGTAGAAAAAACAAGATGAAGAGCAGCACTTAGCAGTGAACTCTGGCAACAACGTCCAAATCCAACAGGAGACAAGGATGGCCAGGCCAACCAGGGTCATCCTTTGACAACTCTAACTCCCTATCAAAGGCAACCAGAAGTCCAGAGAAGATTTTTTAAAATCTTGTTGCAGTTACCACATGTAAAACACCCACAAGAAAAGCATCCCTCAAAACCTCATGGCTTTTGCCAAAGATTGCCCATCCAAAAAAACTCCTGTTCCCATCTCTTCACGTTGCTGATTCTCTGAAGAAAGGGATGGGGTGGGAGATTTGCTCCTGTTGTTGGAGCAGAGGCCTAAAGCCAACCTTGCCCTGCATTCAAAGGCCACCTCCCCCTCACCCAGCCATAAACACCCAGTCACCTGGAGTCCCCTGAAGAGGGATCCTGCTGCTGGTGGCATGGCAGCAGTGGTGCCCAGAGTGGGAATCTTGGCACATTCCTGCCACAGCTGCACAACTCTGCTTGGACACCTCACCTGAGCTCTGAGACTTCCAACAGGTATTCCTGTCATGGCACAGTTCTGATTCCTGGCAGGACCTTGACTAGGTTGTCTAGCATTATTCTGCCAGGTAATTACATGTCACAGAAAGAAGCATTTCCTTCCTCACACATGAGATTTCCTACCTTTCAGTGACTCTCAACTCCTCTGTTCACCTGTCTCTCCACCTCCCCTGCTATTAATAAATAAGTCTGTCTGCCCTGTACTCTCTGTAAGATTTCCTTATTTCACATCCATGCTCCCTTGCAGGAGTACTACTGGCAAATGCCAAAAGTGCTTCTAAGTCCACAGTTCCCAAACAGTTTAGAAAATTAATTAAACACACCCAACAAATCTAACAACAAAACAAATCTATCAACAGTTAAGACTGAATCTACGAGATGAGCCAAAGAAGCCTATCAGATATTAAGACAACAATAATAAAAATATTCAGAGATGCTCCGTGTTCTTCTAATGCATGAAAAGCTGAGCTCTCACAGGGCACAGAGAGGACAGTCCTGTGCAGGACGAGCTCGCAGTGGCACTGCCAGACTGGCTTTACCAAGGACAGATCTCTTTAAAGACAAAACACAGGAAGTCCAGAAGACACAGTGAAGGTGTAACAGAGAGTGCAAACACGCAAAAAACCTGAAATGGAACAAAACAAAACAATGTATTGTCTGCAGCAAAGGCAGAACTATGAACCCGGATGAAAATCAAGTGCCAGCCACCTGTGCCAAGCAGTGACAGCTCACCGACTCTTCCCTTGCAGCAGGACTGACAAGCCACCTCTTCCAGGCAGCCGCCTTCCTAACAAACCCTCACCGTGGCTCAGAAGAGCCCTCGCACCGGGCAGAAGAGCCGGTGTCCCCCGCACCCCTCCCGGTACTCACTGGAACGCCATGGCTCCTGCCTCCAGCGTGCATCTCGTCGGGGACTGCTCGTTCAGCTTGCGGAACAGCTGCTTCGCCTGGCTCTGGTACTGCTGCAGGTCGCGGCCTGACTGAAGAGGCAGGGAGGGAGGAGAACGGGCTGTGCGCGGTACCGGGGACACACCGGGGGCGCTCCGGGGCTGCCGGGACCTGCCCAACAGCACCGCCTGGCTGTCCCCCTCCCACCCCCCAACACCGGGAGGACAATGCTTATGCCGGAGCCACCCTGCTGTGCGAAGGGACTGCGCGGGTCCCGGTGGGCCGCCCCCCGCCCGCTCCTCACCGACACACCGGCCCCTCGCCGCCCCGCCGCGCCGGCCCCACCTGCTCGTCCTCCTGCATGGAGGCGGCGAGGGGGAGCCCGTCCGCCACGCGGGCGATCATCGTGAGCAGCACCATGGTCGCAGCCGCCACCCGCCCTGCCACGGAGCCTCCCGGAAACTGCCACCGCCGCTTCCGGTGCGCGGCCGCCGCGCCGGCGGCACTTCCGCCTGGCCGTGAGCAGCGCGGGGCACCGGGCGGAAGTGGACACGCCCTCCGCCGTGACCACGCCCCCCTCAGAGCAGACGCAGCCCCTCCGCACGGCCACGCCCCATCAATCTGGCCACGCCTACTAACCGCACCCGCGCCCATAGACCACGCCCACTTAGAAACACCGCCCGTGCACAAGCCGCGCCTCCGCCAATGGCCACGCCCTCAGAGCCGCCCCCTCCACTTTGGCCCCGCCCNCAGGGCGGCGGGCACGGCCATGGCGGCGGCGGCCGAGCGGAGCCGCCTCAGCTTCCCCGGCGGCACCGGGGCCCTGGGGCGGCCCGTGCCTATGAACCTCTTCGCCACCTGGGAGATCGACGGCTCCAGCCCCAGCTGCGTCCCCAGGTAACGGGAGGGTGAGGGCGCGGACCCCACCCCCTTTCTCCTCGGCTCTGCAGCTGCTTCCTCGACCCCCTTTCCCATCTCCTGTGCGCTCCTTCCCGCAATTGCAGGGTCCCTTCCCAGCCCTCGCCGCTGCCGCAGTGACGGGCACGGCTCTTCCTGGCCCTTCAGTGGGTTTTGGGATGGGTGGAGGTGCAGGGACTCCCGACCCTGAAAAGGGCGGGGGGCTGCTGCCGTCTGTGTCAGGTGTGCGAGGGGGTCACCTTCACAGTCCCAAACCCCTAGGGTGGGCTGTGTGCTGGTTGCAGAATTTGGCACTCCCCCCGACCCGGGGGTGCCGTGGTAAGGGCGCCTTTCCCCGGTGGATGCCCCGCAGGGATGGGCTCCGGGTGCGCATCGCTTTCTCCAGTGCTGGTTTTTCACCCTCTCCAGGTCTCCTCTGTTTCCCCGCCTCTGGTGTGTGTAAACACGCGGCCGTGCTCCCTGCCTGCGCTGGTTTTAGCCCGCATGGCAGGCATCCCTCTTAGTTCTTATAAATTTTGCGCTCTTCCAAGCCTATCTCAGAGCGGAATGCCTGTGAGGATTTAAACGTGCCGGAGGCGAATCTTTGAAGCGCTTCTCTTTCTCTTTTTAAAATTTATTTTGTTTTAAACGAGGACAGAGCCAGCGAGCAGGAAGGGGACAGAGTCATCGGGCTGACCTGGCAGGAACGTAAAGCTCTGCAAGCTTTACAAACCCCCCAAATCCCTCTGTCTTCTGCGCCATCCAGATAGCAGCTTGGACGTGGTGGCCATGCCCCTGTATTGCAGGGACGAGTAACTATCTCGGCATGAACACTGCCAACAGTCGTAGTGCTTTGACATCGTGGGCAGGAAAATAGAAGGGTAGAAGCAAACGTGAGTCCTGCAGTTGCAAGTAATCTTGGTTTATAGCAGCTTATCTGTGCTAGCAGCGCCTCGGGCAGCAACTTTCTCAGCTTGTGTCTCGTTCAGTCTTTCTTTTCTGCAGCGGGAGGCCTTGGAAAGGGACTGGCACCCTCGGGAATGTGCCCCTCTTCAAGGAGTTCCTTTGCTGGGGAAGTTGTCGCCTGGATGGGAATAACTGGAGGAGCAGTTGGTGCTTTTTCATTTTTGCAGTAGACTAGAAAGCATCCCCGCTCCTGGCAGAGGGTTGGAGTTAAACAGTCTTTAAGGTCCCTTCCAGCCCAAAGCATTGTGTGTTTCCAGCACGGCTGCCATTGTCCCTGCTGTGCAGAGGACATGGGGGTGTCTCATAGCACTGCTCTGAGAACAATTCTCTCCATTGCACCCTTTACTACAGGAAGGCAGTTGGGTTTCCATCTCACCCAACCTTGTAACGGTGGCTGTTAAACAAATAAAAGCCCAAATGTCTGACACTGTCAAGGACTTTTTGTTCTGCATTATCATTTATGCTGATACTTGCAGATCTGTAAACGAGCTCACAACACAGCCCGCCTTTTTGCAAATCTGTAGATGACCAGAAAACGAAGTGTAAGGACACTGACCCTGCCTTGATGTGGTAGGGGGTGGGGAGCACGAGGGTGGGTCCTGGAATTGTGGTGGCCAGCGGATTGGAGGCAGCTGGTTGAGGTGCTTGGAGGAATCTGGGGAATGTAAAGCACATGTGGATATCTGGGCAGGTGGGGCAGAACTGGGGTTTGAGGGGGGAAGTCGGGAATTGCTGAAGCAAGCTGTGAAGGGGGGTGATGAAAGTACTCAGACTGCCTCCCCTGAGGCATTGGTGGAAGAACTGGGGCGTTTGGGATCTTGTAGGAACAAAGCTTGTGGTTGAGGGAGTTGGGGTGTGGTGGTGGGTCCCTCTACTCTCAGCCCTGCTGTTGTCATTACGTTTGCTTGCTCTTCCTGGGTACCCTTTTTCCCTCGAGCCAGGGGCATAAACTGCCATGCAGCTGCTGCATCTGCTGCTGCCTACCCAAGGAGCCTGTCTTTCCACAGATGTGGAGTTTTCTGCTGCCCGTGGAGTGCCCCCATGGGCTGGGCACAGGCTGCAGTGTGTGGCAGGGCTGCAGTTGTGTCTGTGGGTACCAAATGGGTTTTGATAACCCAAAATGAGGTCAGGAGCAGCTCAGATTGCACGTTCTGTGGGGATATTGGTCCTATGACATGGTGAGGTATGTGCTGGGCAAACACCAAATTCTGCAGCAGTCAGTGCTGCTGTTTCTAATCATTTATCATCATGCTTTGCATTTCATTGCAGGCTTTGCAGCAGACCCTTCTGTCAGAGGAAGCAGGAGTTGGAAAACTTTTAAGTTATGCCTCTGCCTTTTAAGTTCATATTGCAATGATTTTTATTATGGCACAATGACATTTAAGATTTTTTTATCTTAAAGAGATATTGGAATGAAAACTTCTGCGTGGGAAACCATATCCCAAGTGAGCTTGTTGTCCCAGCAAATGTCTGTTGGGACATGAGAGGCGGATGTGGAGGAGAGTGGGCCTTGGTGTGTGGTCGAACACTACAACTGCCTTGGTCTCTTCAGAGGTTTTCACCAGCTCCCTTCTGGGTTTCTGTTGGCAGGACAGGCTTTCCAAGCAGAGAAGAGGTTTGAACGCGGCACAAAGTCAGAAGATTCATGAAGAGGAGCGTATGTTTAGGGAGGGAATGTTGCTTCCTTCCCTTTTCTTTTGGGTTCAATAAATCTTAGCCCGTTTCTAAGGTGTTTCTCCTACCATAAGGTGGAGCTGGGTGAAAGCAGTGCCTGGAGTGGTCTGTGCCTGCACTGCTCGAAGTTGTGTGGGTGGGTGTTGAGGTGGAGGGCCTCGTGTTGTCATTACCTTTGTATGTTTGCTTCCTTGAGAACTGGGCTGTGGGAGGGACATCTCCAAAGCACTGCTCTTCAACACAGTCTGGTGGGTGTTTTCTGAAAGTCCATTCAGCTTGGGTGGGGTGTCAGCAAAATCTGGAAGGCTGCCTTGGTGCATCCATGGAGTTTCCTTGTGTGAAAAGGCTGTGTCTGAACTTAAGGAAGAACAAGAGTGAAGAGTCGTTGTGCTGTTCTGCAGTTGTGTGTTTAGTGTGAAACGTGAGGTGAGGCAGTGTTTTGCATTTGTTCTGGCTTCTCTTACTCCTCTGCCATCTGCAGAAATGATTTTCTGATTTATTCTTCAGCACACGTAGCTCCTGGGAGGTTTGGCCATAGTACTTCTGCAATGCAACTACTTTCTTTTAGTCATCCCAGAAATGTGACTCAAAATGTCTCGCTATCTGGGCGTATCCAGTGCATACCAGAAGGGAGAGATGCCTACCTTCTGCTGTTTCTTTCTTCTGAGCACTGAAACACTTTCCTTTGAGGAAGGTTAAGTTACATAAAGTTCTCCCTACCACCTGTAAACACTCAGAGTGATCTTGCTGTGTGGCAGCAAGAGAATCAACACCTTTTCCTCTTGTTTTCCTCACACTGAGAAAGCGGGAGTAAGAATTGTTCTGTGGATTTTGCTGTTGGTTTTCGTACTTTCCAATCTTTTAGTTAATCTGTGGGTATGAATGGCAGGATGCAGCACTGTCCCATGTTGAAGGAGCCTCCTGAGGAGATGGCACCACGTAGAAGTTGTCCAGAGGAAGAGTGGTTTGGAGGGGAAAGTTTTGTTGGAAGGGTCTGCTGAAGGAAGAGAAGGCAGTAATAGCCACTATTCCCATTTGGAGTAGGTTTTGTTTCAGGCTACTGCCTTAATTGTCACAAACTTGTAAAAGTTGCTGCTAAGCTTTGAACTGTGAAGTGGATTGAGACCAGACTGGGTGTGGAGCAGGTGTGACCCGGTGTCCGTGGGGGATATGAAGGAAGAAGTCTCTGGAACAGACCAGTGAAAAGACAATGCTGGAGGTCTGGGGTTGTGGACTGGGCACTGCCTGAGCATTTCATGTGTTGGCTCACCTCTGTGGCTTGCCTGCTGGGTGAGGAAATGTGGCAGAGTTCCACACACGTCCCCTGGGCTCACAGGAGGCTGGGGGGGCAGGATGTGAGTGCTCTGTGCTGTGGTGTGCTGCACTCGGACACTCCCACCAGCCCCGGTACGGACATCCCCGGGGGCAATGGAAACTGCCGGGGCTGAGATTTCGGATTCGCAGCAGCTGAGTGGATCCCAGCAGCGTGCTCGTGCTGCAGGCTATGTGCTCCTCTCTCGCTGCCAGCTCCCATCTTCTTCCACCGACCTATCTGGCTGTCTGCTTCCTGTGGGCTAATGGGTTTGCAGAGGGCTCTGTGAGCACGTAAAGGTGACAGCACCACAGATGTGTGACAGGAGGGACACGGTGAGGACTGCTGGGGCATGGAGCCAGCAATCTGCAGGTTTGCACCCACACCTGGTAATTCCCTCTACTGGCAAAATGTTGAGGGACTTGGGACCTGTGTGAAGTCCACAGCTGACTCTTCCCTGTGAGGATTTGCCACCAATTCACTTGGAAGTGGAACGCTTTGCCCCTTGGTGTGAAGGATGTGTGCCTACACTGGGAATGGGAGCTTCTCTTGGCCACCAAGAGCACATTCTGACCTGGCTTGAGCAATGGCAGCTGTGCATCATGCCATCAGAGAAAGGTGTGCAACTTGCTAGAGTAATAATTATGATCAGGTGATGCTACATAATTAAAAACCTTGATTAATTCAGATAGGGAGAGATGCTAATTTAAATGTATCTTAACCTTCTATTCTGTGGGTATACTAACATTGAGGAGGGAACTCTTCCTGGTTAGGATAACTGCTGGCACATTCATTGGGAGCTGACAATAGATTTTCAGTACATTTGGAACTAGGAAAATGTCTAATTACTCACATGACTAGGTACGTTTCAGAAGTACTTATTTGGAGGCTTTGTTTTGACTTTGTTTGAATAGCATGAAATGCCTAACATTTTACCTCGGAAGGAAATTGAATACGAATGAGGGCACAGGACAGGCTTTAAAAATATCACTGAGGTGATGCTGAATGTGTGAGATGCATGAGGAAAAACATCCACAGCTGAGCAATGGAGATAAATTGCTTGGAGTAAAGCACAGTGGCCAGAACCAACCCTTCTTGTTGGAGCTGGGACATCCTATTTCTCCTTCTTTGCCTTTGGGGAAGAGATCAAACCCGAGTTATCCCCAAGTGTTGCCCATGTCAGTCCTATCACTTTGTATGATCCTGCTGAATGCAATTTGGATGCTTGTATTATTTGGTGGAAGCATTCTGTCTAGAGCTGAGTGGTTTGTTGGAGTCAGAGTTCCAGTTAGACCTATTTTGAGTCCTTTTTTAAGGTAAAGTTTGTACATGTCAAGAACAGCTCTCAAACAGATCTTAAAATCTCAAAGCCCAAGTCTCAGGATGGGATTTGATATGGTTTTCACCTGGATGCTCTGTGCATGCCCAGTGCAGAAGGATGGTGGGAGTGGAAGGAACGGGCTGCTCTTTTGAAAGGCCTCTTTCCTTGCCTTCCACCCAGTGAGGGTGCCCAAAGGCTCTTCCCCTCGTGTCCCCTGGCAGGTCTGGCCTGTGACCCTGCAGCTGCCTGTCCAGGAAATAAAAGCTCTTGTTGAGTGGAGCCGTTGATGCTCCACCTTTCATCAGCTCTGAGCAGGCGGACAATTTCTGTGGCAAGCTTGTGGCTGTATCAAATTAGCTATGAACTGATTTGCATAACAGATTAATCAACCAGCAACAAAACATCCCTCTTTTCCGCCAAGAAGAGAAAACCAACAACTCAGCTGTTACAAGAGGCCATTATGTTCCTTGCAACCCTTAATCTTCCTTTCTTTTCCAAGAGTGCTCCGTGTTTTGGCCTCACGCAGGAAGCTGGACTGCTCAGTGCCGTTATTTGCGTCACATCTTGGCAGCTTTTTCTGGTTCTTCTGGGCCAAATTTTGCCACCGTTATGGTGACCTTCTAGGGAGGGTATTTCCTATGGAATTGGTGGCTGGCTGCCAGGCGACTCTGTGTTGCCAGGTCCTCTGTTAGCCTTTGCCTTTCCATTGAAATTCCTGTGGGCCTCTTGAGCTCCTTCAGAATTGACCCATTTCCCTGGGAAGTCGGGGAGCAGGAAAATAAGGGGGAGAGAGTCACCTCAGCATGTAATTGTGAGTGGGCAGGAACTAGTCACTGTGTTTTATTTTTCGTGTGTTTCTACCTCCCTATAAGCCAGCAGTATGAATTTCCTAAGCTCCTGTGGCTCCAGATGTGACATCTGTGTGTCCTTGTTGGGCTGAAGGATGCCCAGTCAGTGCTGGGGGAGTCTTCAGTCCGAATGGATCCTAATGTGCAGATGATAAGAGGCTTAAGTGGCTAATTGAATGTGATAGCGTGAAGCTTCTCTCATGGTGAGGTTTAATTGGATTATGATACTGTACAGTGATGTGGAGGCTTGCGGGGCATGCAGCCAGCTTCACAAGGAGAGAGTGGATCCTTGCTAATCGCTCATTTGTTTAAAATAATGAATTGCCTGGAGAGCTCTGATGGGCGTGCTGTGCTTGCTGCAGCCAGTATCCCTGGAGAAGGGATCCCTCAAATACCAGGGGCTACCACAGATGTGAGCCCTGTCCTTGGCTTGGTGCAGCTGTAGTGGAGGGTCTCCAGGTGAGGAGGAGACAAGCTCCTTTTGTTTGGGAAAACAGATGCTGGCCTCTGTTGTTGTGTGCTGGAGTTTGGAACTCGTTTCCCCATCTAGAACCACTTCAGCCTTTTCTTTTCCTGTGGCTGTGTCGCTTGTCACAAGCTGTGCCTTTCTTTTGAGGTGGCCTGCTTGTTCCTTCTCGTCTAGCAGCTGCGAGTCTGCAGGCCAGGCTGCCTTCCAGCACAGTTACTTGCAGGGCAATAACTATTTTTGATCAGGAGCTCAGATGCTTCCCCTGCTCCAGTGGGAAAGCAGTCTAGTTTTTAAATTATGCAGCAAAAGTAAAACTGAGAGTAGCTTTTGTATGCTGTGAAGTTTGCTTGGTGGAGGCTCTCGTGTGTATAAATCAGAGCTGGGGACTGCAAGTGTTCAGGTGCCCAGCTGGCTCGGGATACGTGTGGCAGCACCTGTGTTTTGGGTGCAGTGCCTGGGGCTTGTGTGTTTTGTGGAAGTCACTGACTGAGCCGCTGTTCCTGGGAGTTTTTGCACTGAAAGTAACAGTGTTTGGTTTACTGATGTTTCAAAAGGGTTTGAAATGTGCATGGTTGCTCAGATCTGATTTCAGAAGAGTTGTCAAGGAAAATAGCATTTGTTCTCCTGTAAGCAGATGGATTAGCATAAAATATCAACTTTGATGTCGTGTGAAGTGTGCTTCTCATCCCTAGCCTTTGTACCGGTTTGGAGAGTTAACTGTTTGTCTCATCAGTGTTTGAATGGGCTGGGAAATGCCCCAAGGATGGTGTGTGTCACTGGGGCAGGGAACAGCACCTGGGCACTGCGAGCTTTTGACTAACTTGTCCTGTTTCTTGCTGTGGCTCATCCAAACAATTACATGAATGTGATCGCTTTGCGGTTGCTGGGAAATGCCAGTTTAGCCACTTTCCCCGCAGTGCTCAAACCTGTGGGACCTCTCTCCCCAGGCTCTAGTTTGGTCTAATGATAAACCCGCTCCCTTCTCCTGCTTATTTGCCTTTTTGGCAGTCAGGTGCTCTGGTGGCTGTAGGAGGAAATTGAAAGGGAATAGCCAAGGGGGAATGCTGGTGTTTACCCAAAACCTACATAGCTTGGAGGTCCTTCTGCACCTCAGGGAGGTAGTTGGTTTTGTTCTAAAAAGAAAAAATAAAGAAACAAACCTGGTGGTCTAGGATGACTTTTTTTTTTTTTTTTTTAGTGTATGTTGCTGGGGAGAGGTGGAGGTTTGAAGGTGTGAGGCTGTGAAGGAGCAGGGCATGAAGGGGTATGCCTGTGTGTGCAGAGTGAAGTGAAACACGTTCACTGTTTAACAATGCACTTTATTTTGCTGTTTAAAATCTTCTGAAGAAAGACACTGTCTGCTTTCATCAGATCCCTTTGCTCTGTTGAGCTCAATTGTTCAAATTTTTTTCCTGCTCTTTTTATTTTTCTACAAAAATTTTTCAACAAATTATTTTTCTACAGCCATTGCTGTGCAAGGGCTCAGAGGTGACTCCTCACTGCTGGTAAGTAAATATCATGTGCAGGAGAGCGATTTCTAAAGGGATCTTTACCTCTGCAGGGAGATACATGGAAGGCTGTAAATGGAGACATGGGGAAACCATGGAGCTCATAACGTGGTTCTGGCCTGTGTTTCAGGGATTTCCAGTGCAGGGCTCTCATTTATGGCTGAACCAAGCTGCAGTTTCCACATGCACTCATCTGGTACGTGTTTCCCAACAGGCACCAGGCCAGATCTAGATATAGAGCGGAGAATAACCCCCATCGGGAGATTCTTAGGAAGCCTTATCTATATATAGTCCATATAAGTCTGTATCCCCTTTCTGCTGAGAGGACAGTCTGCCCAGGGAGCGTGGTTCATGTGGGTACACCCCTTCTGAGAACCAGGCATAGCTCTGCCAGGATCACGTCTGTATCACACCCTGCGAGCGCTCCCGCCGTGCTGGGTGGCACTGGGGCATTCTGTGCTGAGAGCCCCAGCTGTGCTGTCCCGTGCTGTTGTGGCAGGCTGGTGGCACGCTCCTGTGGCCAGCTAGGCGTGTCCTCTGTGGGAGCACGAAACAGCCGGAGGGAACAGCTGCAGGGTTTGGGCACATCCTTGGTGTGGGGCTGGGTGCTCTCATTAAAGCAATGAGATCGTAGCTTGGCAGTGCCTTGTCATGAAAAAGCTTATGCAGGATTTTCGTGCCAGTGCAGTTCCCTGGCTTGCAGCTGCTTTACCAGGGTGTTCTGTCAGAGGAACCTGCACGGACATTCTGCTGCTTTGGGAATGGAAAACAATCTGCAGTGCTCAGCCTGCCTGCAAAACAACTCAAAACAAGCAAACAAAAAAACCGTGAGCAGGTGTCTTAGATCAGTACGGGGAACACACGGTAAGGTGGACAAGGTGCCCTTTCACACAGCAGTGTGGTCTCTTATTAATTTATGTATGGGTGCAGTTTCACCATTAGGATGTCTGAGGCCATTCCCAGCTTTCCTTTCCATGTAGTACATGACTTTTTCCAGCTGGTGCACCACCATATTTCATGGCTGCCCTGGCAGCTGCTGACTGCCAGCCATGGAGGAGCGCAGCCTTCTTTCTACTGCAGAGAGTTTACTGCCCACTTAGCAGTTCTGCAGTACATCCTGAAGTCACAGAAGTGAGAGTCTGGGGAGCTTTGTACCAGCTTGAAACACCAGTCTCTGAACAGCTCATAAGGTGCTGTTGGACCAGCTGGAGGCATGGCTTGCTTTTTGCATGCATTTGTCTTTGGGATTGTGGGCCTAGGTCTCCCAAAAGGAACTCCATTTTCTATGCTGGAGACACAGATTCTTTTCTCTTTTAGGGAGCTGGTCTGGTGCTGTAGCTTCTATGAAAGTCATAGGGTTGTTGGAGGACGTCTCCTCACACACGATTTTACAAATATAGCAGGATCGTTTGAGGTCACTCAGTCTTGCGTTTCTTCAGGGATTGCACGCTTCAGCTGGAGGCTGTGCTGCAGCTCGGTTTGATTGCCTCTGGAGGGGCTGTGCTGAAAATGGGTGTCTGTATTATGGGGTCTAATCTCAGGACAGTCCTGCAAACTTCCCAGGTCTTACGTGTGCAGCCTTCACTTCAGCTTGTCGTGCGTGCCCTGATTTCAGTGCTGCCTCAGCCGTGTGATCGTGGTGCTGTGTAACAGAGACAGGGACCTTGCTGTTCTCAGCAGAGCAATTGGCAGTGCCTGTCTCTCAGCTGTGGGCAGCCAGCAGCAGAGCTGTCCTCATACTGTTCCATCTGTGCAGTGTGTGTTTGGGGGTGTAAGGCAGGAGCATTTACCTCTTCTGCCAGTTACAGCAAGGCCCCAGCAGCTTGCTCACTGAAGCGCTCTCTCGGACGTGTGCAGAGCTGTTGGACTGTCCTGATACCATCCAGCTAGAGGTTAGAGGTGGCTTTTACCTGCTCCTCTGAAGCTGGTGTGTCTGGTGGCTTTTTGTAAACTACACACTTGCCAGCACCTTCTGCCTTGTGCCAGTGCAAGCATTTGAGAGTTCACATGGTAAAGGGGATCATCAGGGTGGAGGTTTGTTGGGGGGCAGAGGAGAGGAGGTGGGTTGTGTTCAGCTAGATCAGTTCTCTGCTGTGCTTTGCATGATGGTCCAAATGGTTGTGCAGGTAGAGTCTGCAGGTGAGGATGGAGCAGGTAATTCACTTCACCTGGCACTGCACCACCTTTCTAATTCAGTGCAGTTTCTCTTCGGGCCAAGGAAATGACTTTGAATGACTGTGGGAGGAGAAGTCCAGCTCCTTGTTGAGAGGCTCTGTGCTATAATTCCTGGGTGGTCCAGAGGCTTGTGTGTGTTCTCCAGCTCGGGGCTGCTGTTGTCAGAGCTGCAGAGAGGATCAGGGTGAAGAGATGGTTGAAGTGGAGATAGTCTTTCCCTTTTTTTTTTTTTGCTCTGGTGGGAAGAAGGCTTTGAGAGCAGGGCTCTTTGCAGTGAGGTTGTCAAATAGACACTTTCTAACTTGAGTATTTGATAGTGTAACCAAAGCTGCTGGAGATTGCTGAGGGTGTAACTGAATCTTTCACAAGGATTCTTATGCAAATTTAAACATGTGCTTCTGGCTCCTAATGGGACATCTACAAATACAGCGGCTCCATTCAGAAATCAGCATCAGTCCTGGATCTTTAATTGCTTGTGGCTTTGTAGTCAGAGTGAGAGTTGCAGAGCGGCATCTGTAGCAGTTTCTCAGTGCTGGCCTTACCTGCAGACATGAAATTTCCCTGTAGATTTTGCCTGAGTCACCTGTGGAGGTTCTGGCACTTGGTTCGGTGTGTTTGTTGTTGACACTGCCCACTGCCATACTGCTCTGGCTCAGGAGCAAATGAGCCTGAACGTTTCAGTGCTCTTTTCCTCGCTGATGTGTTGGGGCTCATTAGAGGTAAATTAAATGACCTTGAGGTCTGCAGAAAATAATTTGGTGTATTTAACACTGAGTGCAAATCATCTTAAGTTTCCGTCCAGTGAATCTATAACTGTGAGTTGATGAGCCCATTTAAAATGTATTATTTTGGGGCTCTGGGGGAAGATGGGTGTCTGCAACCTCCTGGTGTAGTTTCAAATTCAGACTTGTTTTTTTCATGCATGTGCCACATGGTAATGGAGCAGTTGGTCATAACCATGTGGACTTAATTTCTTTAAAGTACAAACAGCCTAGAAATGTTTGTTTATGTACAAAATAATCTGCCAGTGACTGTAAGCATTTCCATGTTTCTGCAAAAATGAAGGTAATTATATAATCAGCAAAGATTCATATGGCTTAACTTGTCTTCCATCTGGCATTAGTTAAATTGATGTTTTCATCTGCATGACCTCTCAGGGTGGGGAGAAATTATGCAAATGGAAAACATGGCTGAAAAAGACCTTCTTGGGACATCTAGCCCCTGTAAAGGCTGGAACAGGTCCCCTGAACAGCCCCTGACAGCTGCTGAGGGGAGCAACTTTTTCTTTCCCCTCTGCCATGGTCCATGTTACTGGGGGGGTATTGTATGGGCTTTAAAAGGGATGGTTTTACTTGCCCGAGGAGTTGTCTGTCCTGTGTGCAGTCCCTCCCCAGTGCATAAATGTATGGGCAGGCTAACTAGATTAACTACAGCAGGAAGAGCTTCCTTCTTAAAGCTATTGTTAGAGCATCACTGATCATAAATCTATAGAATTTCTAATCCTGCCCTCCTCCCATTTCTGCTCCTCCATTCACCTGCTAGTTGACAGTTTGCAGGGTTTGCTCTGAGTTTCTTGGGGCTTTTCCTCTGTGATCTCTCCTCTCAGATGGGTACTTTTCAGCATAGAAAACGACCCCTTTAATGAAAATATACCTGCATGCTTTCTGAGTGGTAGAAAGACGATATACTGCTTTCCTGATCAAGTTGCACCCACTGCCTCAAATTGAAGGTTTTGCAAGGAAAGCTGAGAACTGCAAGAACTGGATCATATATATTTCATGTTGCTAGTGGCTTGCTAGGGGCTGAACTCCCTTTTATTTGCTCTTCTACCTCTTCCCTATGCTGTGCCTGAGAGTGTGCCAGAATTTAAGGTGCTCCAATTTCTTTCAGGCTGGAGGGATCAGTATCTTCTTTCTGCCACAATTCTGCTTTATTTTGCTTAATAGAGTTGAAGACCATTAGTACAGGCTTTGTCCTTGCTTCACAAATAGACTTTGAATGTCTCCAGGTACTTGGTTAAGCTTTGCCTGTTCATGTTCAGTCCCACTGAGGATCTGAGACAGCCAGTAGCAGATACCAAAGCAGATAAGAGGATTTTTTTCCTCCCAACATGTAGCATTCAGCAGCTCAAGTGTAAAGCTGCTCACTGAGACAAAACTTTGGTGGCTCCTTACCCTTGGCCCAGGGGGATGTGCCTGAGGATCAGAAGCCTGGATAGTGCTTAGTTCAAGCAAAGACGTGGAGTTTTTTTCCAGGGAGAAGGGATTTCAGGGATGGATTTTCTCAGTTCAGCCTCCAGTCAGGATGCTCCTGTTTTTCTGACATCTAAATGGCAGGTCCTGCTGGGTGTCTTTAAAAAAACATTTATAATGAGCTTTTATTGTTCATTCAATTGTTATAAAAACCCATTCATAATAAGCTTTCATTGTTCATTCAATTGTTTCCTTGTTCCAGGATCATAACCTAAATGTCTGAGTGGCTGTTTGTGTTCCTGCTGCACCTGCATTCAAGGCCATCTTTCTACTGCTGGCTCCTTGCTGTGCATGTGTGGAGTGCAAAGTGCTCAGCTCTCCTCACACGTGCTGATGGTGCTGCATTTGGACCATGCATCTGCCTTGTCTGGGTTTGCATGCTTGGGTTTGCTTGGCACCATTGCTCTCCTGCAGCTTCCAGTAGCCTCGTTACTGGTGTTTCCACTTTTGCACAGAACTTGGTTTCAAGAGGATCTCTGGATTAAAAAAAACCAGTTGCACCCAGGTGCTGGAGGACAGGATCTGGTCCAGAGCTGGGTTGTGGGGAGGTTTAGCCCAACCCCACCAATGTCCCAACATGCTGCCTCCAGTGTTCTGTGGTGTTTCCTTCTGCCCTGGCCTCTCTCAGCACTGCCACCAGCCCCTGCTGTGGCTTTCAGTCCCAAAAACAATGCAGAACAAACAGTAAAACTGCCTGATGAACATCAGTAAAGTTGTGCCGTTCTTCACAAGTCTTCTGGGGAGGCCTGGAAAAGGTGCTTTGTATATTGTGTACTTTTTTCTTATGTAAACAGCTCTTGTCAGGAGAGCAAATAGGATTCCTGCTTTGCCAAGCACCTTGCTGCGTACTGGGCAGGTGCTTGTGTGAGGCTGCCACCACGGTGAGCTCCCAAAGGTGGCTCCTGAGTTTACACAACTCTAAGATTATTTCGCTTTGCACCCACTAGGTTGTCGTATTTCTCTCTGATGGTAGTCAGATTTGCTGATGGTTTGTATTTTAGCTGGGAAAAATGCCCCTTGTTGGGATTCTGGTATGTCTGTATACGGTAAAAAATGTTGAGTGGGCTAGGAATAGCTTCCAGAAAAGTTGTATCAGTTTCTTGGAGCTCTTTTGTTTGGTAGAAATTCCTTTCTTTTCTCTCCCCCTTCACATCCCCCTGACAGCCCACCTCTTTTCTTCAAGGGCTTGCTGAGGTATAATTCACAATTGAGTGATTGGAGTGAAATATGCACAGCTGCAAATGCATTTCTAAATGATGCTTCATCGTTAAAGCATCTCTCTGAACAGGTTGGCAGCTTCAATAGCCATCAGAGTGCAGTAACAAAAAGCATTTTGTTGAAAACACTCGACTTGGATTTTTATCAAGCTCTGAGAATGTTTTGACCACTTTCTGCTCTTGAGTGCAGATAGGAAGTATCTGAAGCAGGGCAGATCTGCTCTGGGGCAATATGTTGGATGTATCCCTAAGAAAAGGGGACGTAGCTGAGTTTTCCTTTGCTCTCCCCACCTTGTATTGTGGAAATCACATGACAGCTGGAGTATGATAAAAGACAAAAGTTAGAAAAAAGTTTCCTTGACATTTGAAGCATCATATCCAATCTTGCATGCTGCAGCTTTCCTCTGCCTTCCCACTGAATGGAGAATTTTTGCAGCTCTCTTTCCCTCTTTGGATCCATCGGGTGCTTTTGTGATTCCTTGCTTTTCCTGGTGTGTGACAAAGCTTAGGGAGTGGAAGCTGCAGGCACAAAGTGTCCTGTTACAGTCACAATGGCCCAGTGCTGCCAGGATTTGGTGTGGGGCTGCCTGAATCTCAGCCATATCAAGATCCATCCTCTGTTTATTGATAAGGTGAAATGATTTATTGATATCCAGGCCAGCTCAGAAGGCTTGATTCAGTTTAGTGGCAGAAATTTGGTGTAGTTTAATGTAAACAATTCTCTAATATGTGGAAATTGAGCATTTCATCTTGTCTCCCTCCCGCTGTTCCTGACTCTTGAACAGTGAATTGAGGCTCCTCTAGCTTTTGTTTCTGTGTCCTCTGCCAGCAGATTGCTGCTGCTCCTGCTAAGTCTCCTGGGCCTATCTTGGTTCCAAAATTATCACCACATTTTCCAAGCTATTGCATGAGTAACTTTGGGTTTTTCTCCTGTGAGTGAATTCACTCTCCATCAGCTCCCCAAGAGGACCTGCTCTGAGTGGAAGCTAATCTGTTTTTGAGGTGGTACCTCTGCAAACAGAGCACCCCACTGAGGATCAGTCATGGGGGCGTCATCTGTGTCTGCTGATTCAGGTGTGAAAACAGAGAATGGCTTGGTAATTTGTAATTAGATGAACATTTATGTATGATTGCTTAACAAATGATACACATAACACACAATGACTAAGTGGAAGAGTCGTACCACTGCTTCAGTTCCAGTGTTTCCCTTCAGCCAGTTTCAAGGTGCTTGCTGTGAGCAGTGATGGAAATGAAGGCTCAAAATAAACATCCTGGAAGTGGTAGAAGATCTACTGTGGTGCTCTAGAGAGCTCGAGCTCACCAGGAAGTATATAATGTGCATAAATACATTTCTTGTATGATTAGCCATAGGTCCTGATGCAAAGGTTGATGTGCTTGGTATTAGCTGTAGTCATGTGGTGAAAATCAGAGGCTGAGTGTGGTCCTGTGAGTGAGTACAACATAAAATTAAGGGTAAATCCCATCTTGATGCTGTGGTACTTGGCCTTGTCTTGTCCCCAGTGATGATCCTCAGCTGTTTCTGTGACAGAAAGGCTCTTTGACAGCCTGAGTATGTGTACCTAGTTTCAGACGTGCCATGCCTGATCCATGAGCAGGAGCACTGACCACAGAATGATGCTGATATCTATTCCTTGCTCTTAACATCGCTGTCATGTCAGCATTGGCCGATTGCATCAGCAAAGGCATCAGAGGAGAATGTTCTCAGGGGGCTGAGCCTCGTCTGGCTGTGGAGTTTGGTCTCCATGAATGATCTGATGGTGTGATCTTGTTCACCAATGGAGTAACTATCTTATTCCTGGATGGGTTCCTTGGTAATCCCTCCCTGCAGTGAACCTTAATATCCTGCTGCTTCTCATTCAAACTTGGCTTGTTCATGCCTCATTTACCTCAGTCTGCTTATTCTGTGGAGCATCTGCAGTTGATCTTGATAAATCCAGTTTCAGTGGGAACTCACAGGCCTGATGAAAGGTTCTGGGGACTGAATGGATTATGATTGTTATAAATTACCTTTTGTTTTATTGCTTGTATTCAACATTAAAAAATCCTACAGGAATCTGGAACAAGTTCTGAGCATCTTGGAGCACCCTGTGTCTGTCAAAGGTCACTGTTTTGCTGGCTTACACAGGTTAGACTGATGTTTTAATAAATATTCTTGGCAAATTGAACTAGCAAGTTCAGGCACTTAGTTTGCTTTGCTGCTCTCTTATTGCTTTCAGGAATGAAATATCATCAGCAAGGATGCTGAAGAACTGTAATCTCTAAATATTATTGAATCTCTGCTTGCCAGCTCAACTTCCCACGGCTGCTGAAGACGTTTAGAGTATTAAGGAAATGCAAATGGTTTTTCTGGAGCAAACCACTGTATTCTGCATGCCACTGCAAGTGTTTGGCACTGGGTTTGTTCTGTACTTTAGTAAAAATTGTGCTTGCTTTTTTGCCTGATGAAGTTGATGTTAGCTTTGAGAAAATAGGGTAAACAAAGTCTGAGTTGCCAGGTTTTCTCCCTTTTTCATGAGAAATGCAGAGAAATCTGTCACAAAGGGTTCTTGCAGAGAGGAAAACAAACAGAAAACCTTGTGCTGGGTTATTTCCAAACAAGTGCTTTCTTTTTCAGTTGTGATTCTTTAAACTAGAGCATACAGAGTATATTTAGATGTAAAGAGACATACTGTGGGGGACGGCATTTTTCAAGTTTTGTTGAGAGACATTTTGAGATCACCTGGAGTCTGGGATTTTCCCTAAATGAAGCTGCTCTTACTTTGAGGGAATTAGAAGTGCTGTGAAAACCTGAGCTGTTTGCAGACCCCTCTGCAGGGTCTGGAAGTGCATGTCCTGGCTGTCCCCCAGGCCATATCTCCTCAGGGCTGGGGAAGGGTGCTTTTTGCAGCTTTTGCCAGTGCAAAATCTGCTTCTGCTTCAGTGTAAGGTCAGCTTTGAAGCCTACAAGAGATCCAGATTTCTGTTCATTCGTGCACTTTTGGTGGTTTCTGCAGTTTTCAGGGCTGTAGTTGGAGAGCTCATGTTGTGCTTGGCAGCAGGCTGGGCACTGCACTCTCTGTGAGCCTTTTCAGTCCAGTTCAGCTGGTTCTGGAAGTTAAAATACTGCTTCTGGTTACTGCTGAAGTTCCATCCCTGGCAGTAGTGCTGATAGTTTCACTTCAGCCATCTCTCTCTTGCATCAGCTGCGGTAATGTGCTCAGCTGTTTGGCTTTTAGAATCTCGCTAGATCCCTTGTTTCTGTTCTCTGGTGATTTCCTCCCCAGCTTATCTGTACTCTTCTGAGCAGACACTGTGCAAATGAGCAAGTGCTGCCCAGAATATTTGATGGAAAAAAATGCAAGGGATATGGGCTGGAGCACAATTTAGCTTCCATCAGAGGCATTTCCTTGCAAGGAGTGCTGAATGCTTTGGCATTTTCAGACCTTTTTTGACCGCTGTTAATATTGGAAATTGCCTCTCAGTTTGCCCCTTCCTTTCTGGGGAGACAAATCTGCGAGGGGGACAGTGCCTTTCAGCTGCTTTACCCTCAGTGCTTTGTTCCAGTTTGAGAGCTGTTCATCGATGTTTCCAGCAAGTTTAATGCTGAATAGAGTTCTCCAGCTTTAGTGGCAGGATTCAGAGCTCTTTGTGAATTATATTTAGTGCTGATGGAGGCTGCTTTGTCAGCTGTGTGTCGTTGCCTTGTAAAAACCAGCACTGTTCAAATAAACGCTTCTGGGAAAGAACCACCTTTCTTTTATAACTGTTTTAATGTGTTTGATTTGGGAACATCCTTTGAGCTGTGGCCAGAGAACAAACAGGTTGCCAGTGTTGCAGTCCCGTGGTGAAAGCACCTGTGCACAGGTGAGGCAGAGCTGTGGGGCTCAGAGGTCAGAGTGCACAGCTGAGGTGCTGTGAGCATTACACAGCCTGTTTGCTACAGCTGTAGAAATTGCTCTTTGTGGAGCTGGTGTTTCTCCTAACCTTCCTTCTCTTGAAAACATTGGGGTTTAGAGTTTCAGTTTTCCTACCTCCTTCCCTGTAGTTCAAGTTGTTAGTTCTGTATTTTTGCACGCTGGAGAGAAATCATGCTTTGGGGTGCTAAGTAGTTCTGTATTTCAGACAGAATGAGAGCTGTGCAAAACAATTGTGTTTCAAACTTCAGTAACCAATTTTGATATTTCTTAGATTGTCAGACCATTCATCTCTGGAGTCAGGGGAGAAGGGAGCCAGCATCAAACATGGGAATAGTGCAGACCATGGGCTCTGAGAGGTGTTGGGGTGGCTGGCTGCACATGCCTGTCTGGAAGAAGGCCGGAATGGCAGGCTTGGACAGATTTGCTGCAATGGGAATGGTATTGGAATCTGTGTTCTCCTAGCTTGAAAGCAAGCCCGCCAGAAACATCCTTTGCATATTTGATTGCTGTGCTGGCTAATACCAAACGTGCCATCAAAGTTCACAATGTTTTTCACTGCTGCTAGCTGCTCTGCCTTTGCTCTTCCAGGACACTGAGTTCTCAGTAAAAAAAAGCAAACAGCGTTTTGGGGTCTAAATTATGCCTGTGTGGTTTTCCCAGCTTGTATGAGTTGGGCCACATGGCAACTTCACAAACAAAAGCTTCTTCACTGGTACTGGTTTAAATCAAAAAATGGTTATGAATGGTCTACCTGCCCTGGCTTGGCTGCCTTGGGCCCAGATGGGTCAGCAAGGGAAAAAGCATATTCAAAACGAACCATAAAACCCACCCCCCAAAGTTCATTTAAAAAGCTCCTACAACAGTTTTCAGACAGTCTGTTTATTTGGAATGGTGTCATGTGGTTGTCTTCCAAAGAAGCACCAAGTCTTAAGAATCACATGGCATCAGGATCTTGGCTTTGAGTGGGAAGGCTGTGTGCCTGACTTACTAGTGAGCTAGGAATTGTTCTTGGATGGCTGAGTGAGAAGTAATTTGATGTGACCCATGGTGTGAGCCAGTCTGGTCTCTGGGGTGACAGGCTGTTCAGCTCCCTCTGTGGCAGGTGATGTCGTGGGAGCTCTTCGAAGTGGAGAGAAATCAGGCAGAGGGATGGCACACTGTTCATGCCCTGAGAGCAAGTTCAGCTTTGGGTACACCAAGGAGCCATCTGTTTTTCCTTGACTGCTTTCCTAGCTGGAGGCTCCCTAGTCCTACTTTCTTATGCTGAAGAGATCACAGTGACAGATAACCCGAGCAGAACTGAGCCTTCTTTACAAGCTCTTCTGACATGAGCCTGGAGCCCAGGCTCCTCTTGGCATTGTTTTTTCCTCTTGATGGCTGATTCACAGACAAAGGGGAAGATCAGAATATTTGGGGCAGATCTGTAGGACTTGGGGACGGTGTGCTGTGACTGGGTACCAGGTGGGAAACAGGAGTGTGCAGAACACAGTAGGCTTTTGCTGTGGGCTGTTCAGCAGTGGGAACAAAAAGCAGAATAGTACCAGGCATTTTGGAAGCAGTTGAGCGCAAGAGTACTTGGGAGACCCGTGCTTCCTGCTGTTGAAAGGAAAATACTTAGTACTAAACCAGCCTGACTGGTGCAGGACTTTCCTCTGAATCTGCCTGCCCTCCATCCCCTTGCTGGCCTGGGAAGGGGAGCTGCTGGGGCAGTGGTGGTTTGGAGAGCAGCATTCTTGACGCAGTAGAGGGAGGATTTGCCGTCAGGCTGCTCCGGAGGGAGGGAGCAGGAACAAGCAGTCTGTCGGAGGAGCCGGTCTCATTTGTTGCACAGATGCAGAGAAGTTGGTGACGTGTGAGCTGTGACAGCCCCAGTTGCTGTGGAGATGTTACAGCTCCCAGCCTGCTGCTGCTGCTGTGTTTGGGGATGCTGTGCTCAGGGTTGAGCCGTGGATGCGGATGGGTAGAAGAGTGAGGGTTATCCAGGCAAAGCACAGCGCTAGAGAAAACCTGTGCCGTGAGGCACTTTCTTTAACCCTTTCATCTGGCCAGTAACAGAGCTGGATTCCACTGGGTGTGTGCTGCAAGGCTGGGATCTGGCTTTCTTCCTGCAGCAGCACTGTCAGCTTGAGAGGGGGATGCTGCTGCAAACCAGGGCACATGTGCTGCTCCATGGCTTGAGGAGAATTGGACATAGCAGGAAGCCTTTAGCTCTGATGGTCCTTCTCAGCTGCTGGCGACTTCATGGAGCTCCTGCTCATCCTGGAGGGCTCAGGGGCAGATAGGAAGGGCTGTGGGCCGGCAGGGAGTGTTGTGTGGCATGCCTGCAATAGCCGATCCCGGTGATGAGCCTGCTGTGTGACAGGAACTGCTGCCTGGGGCAGGGGGCCGGCCAGAAGGCAGGTTGCATAAGGAAGGCACGCAAGGGTGAGCCAGCGAGTGGAGGGCTGCTGGGTTTGTTCCAGCTGCGAAGGTCTCTCCTCTTCATCCCGTACCCCCTGATTTGTTTTTTTGCATTCTTCCTCCCAGAGTCTCCTTTTGGTTTAGGGAGTGATTCATTTGCTCATTTCTGTATATCTGTTTCTTTTGCCAATGTGTGAGGCGTGTGGTGGGAGCTGCGCTCCACCCTGGCTGGCTCAGGTAAACTTTGTGGGTTGTGCCTTTGCTTTGTTGCTGACTAGCTGAGAAATCAAACCTTAGCTACAGAAATGGCTTGACCAGCCCACATCCTAAAGGCTCCCTGTCCCTGGCAGTGGTGTTTTGGCTGAGCTCATTAAGTGCTCAGATTGGCATTTCTGGGCTCTGCTGCAGTCCATGGGTGTCTCCTGCAAGCTTGTGGGACCCACAGCTGCCACGAGCCTTTGGTCAGGTGGATGTGGCTGTGCGTGGTCTGCCTCCACCTCATTCCTTGGTGGTGCCTCTGGCTGCTCCAGCTACTACTGAATTAATACAACAAATGTCAAATGTGTTTGTGTCATCTGTAATATAGAAAATCTAATCCTGATGTCTGTCAAAGGAGCCCTAACCATGAATCAGCTTTTTGTTATTTGCTGGCTTTATTCTTTAAAGCTAATGAAGCACCTTCCTACTGCCTCAAACTTTGAAAACATTGATCAAACCTAATTCACCAGTACTGCAGGCACTTTCACTGATGCTCACTTTGGTATCAGGCTGCTGTGCAGTCCTGTTGTTCTGGATGCTGGGTTTGGAAGAGGCAAACCAAGAGAGATGTATTTAACTACGTTTGTGCCCATGCCTGGCTTTGCAGGCAGCATGGTGTGAACACATAGGTGAGTTTGCCTGACTCCTTTACACTCCGTAGCCTGTCTGAGAAACAGACTTAATCCCTGCTTTGTCAGTGGTTGGGTTTTTTCCCTCCTTTAAGTCACCCTATAAAGGGATGTGAAATCATCAAATTGAAGAGTAAGAAAGCAATGTATAACAATGTGTGCAGGAACAGGAATCCGACTGAGGCCAGCAGACGTGTGGAAAGCTACCCCTGCTCTTGCTGAGATGATTTCCTAAAGGGAGAGAAAGCTGCAGTTTCTCAGTGCATGTACCTGGAGGTGAGCAGTTGGTGTCAGACAGGCTGATTTCCTGCAGGTGTGACTTGGAGTACGTCACATCTTGGCCAGGTAGTCAGAACATGGTGTGTGACACAACTGCCACGAGGAATTTTGTTTGGCTGCCTGAAGAGTGTGTGGAGCTGTGGAGGTTTGGCTTTAACACCTGTGCATTTCACCAGCTGTGTCTTGGCAGTGTCCTTTCCTTCCCACATTACTCAAGTACTGAGAAATGAGAAGTGCCAATGGAATATGTAAACTCTGCTTTGTGAGTCAGGGTTCTTTGGCTTGCAGGGATCCTGATCCCTTTGTGCCCTTGGTGAGTCCCCTAGGGCCAGCCAGTAATGTCTTGACCTCCTGAAGGAAGACATCTCTCAGCATTTTCCAATTGATTGATAATTAGAGTATCTAAGCTTGGATGTGTTTTACTACTTGGTCATGTGAACTTCAAATAGCAGTTGTGCCCGTGTAGAGTTGTAGGATCTTGTAAAAATTATGCACATCTGCAAAATTTTAACATGCCCACCCCCTTTTGCTTGCTCAGTTTGGAGCAGGCATATCTGTAATATATTTGAAGTGAGCAGGACAGTATTTCAGCTATAAAAAGATAGTGTCTGGCTGTACATGTGTGTCCTTGTGATGTCCTGGGTAGAACCTGTTGTGTAAAATAAGCTGCCATCCTCCTACCTGGCTGAACAAGACTTGCTTGCTCTAGCATTTTTATGGATCTTAGTCTCCAGAATCTTAAGAGTTTAATTCTCTGTGTTAATCCTGGGAAGAGGATTTCAAGATCCTTGAGAACAAGAACAATGAAAATACTGGCTCTGCAATTGTTTCCTGGCTGCTTAAATGTTACTTGAATGGATCTGTAGCCAGAACAGCTGATTAAAGGTCAGCTTAGTGGGAAATGTGAATGAAGGACTATTAGGTTTCTTTGCAGGTTACTCGGGTTGTGTTTCTGGCCTGACAGAAACTGGGGTGCCTGACCTCTGCCTCCTCTGTTGATTTCACCTTGCCTTGGAGCTTCCCTTGTAATGCGACCAAGATTAGATCACTTTGAGAGAGTTGTCTCATTAAGCTTTGGAGAGTCAGGAAGCATCTTCCTGAGGCTCCCACTGCTGCCCTTGACCCCAAATCTGATGTATCAGTGACATCAGAGGGCACTTTTGCCCTGCTTTCTCCCCAAGCCAGCTCCTAGGCCAATACAGAGCCCTGCTTTTGGCATGGAAATGCAGCAACAAGTTTATCCACGTGCTGTTCTTTTCCTCCTGAGCAGGAGTAAGGAGCTGCTGGTGCAGTTGGCTCCTGGTGTGCTGCAGACATTCATACCTTCCTGAAGCAGCTGTCTCCCAAAAATGCTGTGCAGAGCTCTTGGTTCTGGCCTCTCCTGCACAGACACCCCCGTGGCTGTGTGCAGCATGGCTCTGTTTGTCTGGGCAAGCCTGTGTAGGTGGGTGTCTCCCTGCACTTCTTCCAGTGGCTCCCGGTTTATTTTGGGACTGCTGTGGGCATAGAGTGTCAACTCGGAGCAAAACACTCTATGTGGACATTGAAAGCACCAGGGTAGGAGACTGCTCACTGTCCTGAAATGCTGAAATAACTTAGATGAGGTGAAACTGCCCAGTGGCCAAACGGAAACCAATTCCTTCCTTACAGCCCTCGGCTGATTGGGGTTTTCAGACCTCGTAGGAGAGTGCTCCTGGCATGAAACACTTTCTCCAGGAACAGTTCTTCACAGCTTCTGACCTGGACAAAGAGTATCTGTGTATTACAGTCTTCCTGCCCCAGCTCCCATCTTGTACTTGCAGTCCCCTATAACTGTGGCTGCATCCTGTTATTATTCTCTACTTCTATGGGGTTTAATTAAAATGCAGGTCTTTAATTTTTAATTTTTCCTTCCTGTTGATTCGACTGTCTCTGCATGAACGAGGCCTCGGTGCAATTACTGTGCTCCCTGTGGAGAAAGAGACATTTAAATCAGCAAGGCAGACTTTTTCTTGGAGGGGGTTTATTTTCCTGATCTTCCTACTCAGAGGGATGCAAAAGCAAAACATCCAGTTTTATTTGGTTGTTCTGGACACGTTTGCTGCATCTCAGTTACCAAAATGTTATGTTCTTTATAGAGAGCTGCTTCCTTAAGCAAAGGGCTTGTGATGAAGCTACTCAGCACAACCTGCATTAGCAAGGCAAGTTGCAACCATTAGGTCAGGTCCATGTTTCCTCTTTAAAACTCCATTCTTGCAGCGGTGATGTAAAAAGATGGAGTTTTATTGTAGCATTAAGCTGTCACATGATTTGTTAACCTTAGACCAGGACCAGGCAATACCTTGTACCTGCTTGCCATGGGGGCATGTGAGTGACCAGAGGGGACAGAGGCTCCTGCTGCTGTTTGTGACCCAGCTGAGCTCCTGGCAGGGACATCAACTATGAATCTTCAATAACGGGTGGAAATATTGGCTCTCAGATTTCCATTATCCTTATTTAAGTCCACTTCAGCTAACTTAGTGCTTTTGCTAACTTAACTCGCCTTGTGCAACTGTAGGTCACTGCTGAAACATGCAAAGACAGAGTTTCTCTGCACCTCCTGAATTGCACTCCCAGGCTTTCAAAATACTTCAGACTTTTTCAGCTCCAGACTTGAGACTTCCTCAGTTCCCCTTGTGTGTGCTGGGGTTATTTTCTCTGTGTTCACAGAGGTCATATCTGTATGTATTAGGAGCTTCTACATGTAGCTTTGTTCTTTTCCCACATCTTTCCAGGTCCACCCGTGTCTGTTCTGTTTTAGTTACCAGTGTTGAACCTAACAGGCTTGTTGATAGAAATGACTTGTGAGACTGGTCCCTTTTCTGACCCCTGAGACCTGATGGAAGTACAGTAAAACCTTGGCAAGAGATAAGTGTGTGGCACTAATCTGCTGTTATCAGAGGCAGTTATGGCACACAAATCCTTGCTGTACCTGTGTGCAGGAGTAGTTCAGGATCCTCGTGCTGGTGGCAGGGACACACACTGGGCATGTGCCTTTTCGTCATGGTTTGAGTAAGGTATGGCCCCTTTCTGCCACATATTCTAAAGATTGCTTTGATTCGTAAGCTGCCAACTTAGACTGAAATAGTGTGTTGAGGGTGATTTGATGGGATTTAAACTGATTTTTATCCATCCCCCACACACCCTGCCCCCCACCGATGGAGAGGATAAACATTCCATTGTTTTTTGTGTTGAAGTGCCTTTTAGTACCAGCAGCCCAGCAATGGGGGATAAAGAAAGCAGATGTGTCCCATGTCTTTTTTAACTGCTTTTGTTTTTCTGATCACTGTAAAGGAGGCTTTTAAATTTTTTAAGTTTTTTTTTTTTCCCCCAAGCAGCAAGTGCTCCAGAGGGCTTGATCAAAGCTCATAAATGATGAATTGAAGGAATGCCTGGCAGAGAACAGAACGCCCTCCTTGTGCTCTACTGTGTGTGCTGAGAACACCATTGTTTCTTCCATACCTTTTCCATCCTCGAGCTCGGGGCTGGAGAGAAAAGGCCTTTGTTCCTTGCCTGTCAGCTGAGACAATGCCAGTGTGTTGTCCTACCTCTGCTCTCAGCACCTGACTGGCCGGAGCTCTGTGGGTTTTGGCAAGCTGAGCACAATTGTCCTCCAGCAACAGCGTTACAAAGAAAACAAGCGGCTTCACAGCCTCCTTCCTCCAGATCCTGGCCCTGCTGCTTCACGGACACGGTGTGTCTGTGCCTGCAGTTTTATTCGGGATGCAGAGGAAAAGCCAACACCCTCTCCTGTGCTCCAGGTTGAGGGATGCAGCTTCACCTGGCTCCCAGTGCACACAGCTGCTGGTGGGGGGACAGAAGGGGACAAAGGCCCAGGCAGGCCTGATTTTTCTACCTTCTTCGTAATTTCTGCAGCATCTCTGGTTGTGCTGTCTTGGGATGCAAAGCTCTGCAAAGGGGAGAGCTCGTCGTTCTTTCTCTTGGGTTTTGGGGGTTTTAGCAGGAACAAGAGCTTTGCAGTTGAGGAGGGAGAACAGATGGCATGGGTTGGGGTGGAGAAGAGACTGGCAAGGGTGTATTTGGAGAGGTGCTGGTATGCAGAGCATGAGAGCTCAGACTGGCTCTGTTGTTGGTGCTGTGAGGGACTAGAGTTCAGGCAGAGCCACGGGTGTTTCAGGATGAGACAGGCAGTACTTGCTTCAACATCTGCCCCACTCGTGTTGGGAAGAGCCTTTAGCTGCATCTCTCCTGCTGTTTTGTACCCAGGCTGATCCTGTCGACCTTCAGGCATTGCAGCAAAGCAGTGTTTGAGCTTCCCACCACAGTGGAAAATGTGGTGGAGGTGCAAGCGACCCTTGCAGTGCTGAATTGTCAGGCAGCTGGCACCAGTGGGAAGTACAAGTGAGGCTTCAGTCAGTGGCACTTGTTCCAAAATCCAGCGTAAGCTCCTCTTTCCTTCCTATGTACTGCTGGACTTCACCCCTCCATGAACAGCCCTGATGTTAAACTGGATCTGGGAGAAGGAGCTCTGCAAATGGGGGTTTGAGAAGAGCAGTGTCTGCTGACATTCCACGCCGGAGGCCAGAGATGCCCGTGCCATGGAGTAAGGACCTGCCACAAAGGCACTGCTGGCTCCTGGCCAGCGTGACAGATGATGTCTAGTCACTGCAGCCCGCCCAGCAACTTTCTCTAACCTCTCCTCTCCTCAAACTGAGCTGTCTTGGCTTCAGGTTTATCTCTCCCTGAAGTTCGTTTATGGGTATGCCTTCTGAATTCCCCCAGCTGGTGGTAACTCCTGTGAAACTGTGACAGTGCCAACGCCATGGTCCCGTTACCCAGAGCCTTAACTGGGCTGCAGAGGCTGAAGTTCATCCGCTCCCAAGCTCCCCGTGCTGGAAGGCAGAAGTGCAAACAGCTTTAACCAGAGCAATGTCACATTGCCTGGGTGAAGAATGTGATTTACTTGCATATGTGTGGCATGTGAGCACCAGGGCCAGAGGGCACCACTTGAGTCCTCTCCTTCTTTCTTTTTCTTTTCTCCCCACCCCCCTTTCCATTAGAGATGCCTGAGCCACTTGCTAGCACTTTTGTTTGGGGGTGAGGAGAAGAATGTGTGGGTTGACAAGAAGAGGAGGGAACGAGATCTTTGGGAGCCAGGAGTTTGAAACTGAAAAAGCTAACAATCTAGGAAAGCCTTGTAGACAAGTTTAAAATTAGATTGACCCTATGCTTTCATACTGCTGGAATTGAATTCCTCTGACCCTGAAGCTTTTGGTCCAACTTGAAGCAAGGGCTCCCAGGCTGTCCACCTCCTTGTATTTATGAAAACTTGGAGAAATTCAGTCTTGAGAAGCCAGGGAAGCCTATACATTTCTGCTGTCTTTGTATCAGTGTGTGGCACGTGTCTGGAGCCTGTTCACCCTCAAACTGGGATACTGCTGTGTGTAAAAGCTGTTCAGAGCTTTTCCTTTTTCCAAGGCATGATTGTAACTGTTTCTCTTCTGTTCCTGTTTGCAGGTTGTGCAGCTTGACATTAAAGAAACTGGTAGTCTTAAAGGAATTGGATAAGGAGCTTATTTCTGGGGTCATTGCTGTCAAAATGCAGGTAATTGCTGCTCAGTTCTAAGAATTGTGTTGTTTGACTAAAAATACTGGCTGGTGCCCAAACTGAGCTTTACCTCCACGTAAGGGTCCATTGCATCCACAAACTTCTTCCCAAGTCCATCAGGGCCTTCTGGATCTGTGCAGACTCTTTTCTGACCCTTCTCTCATATTCCTACCTCATTTCACTGTTCTAAGCGAATCATATTGTTCACTGATGGCTCAGCATGAGCTTATCTGCATGTAAAAATGCTCTTTACAGATCACATGTCACCTTTTCTTCCTGAGCTGGCACTAAATCCAAGCCTGGTTCTCTGTTTAACAGTCTGGGGCTGAACATCTTGGTAACTGGGTCTTGGTTTGGGGGAGTCTGGGCCTTCCTCTGCTGGTGGGCAGCACTGCTATCCAGCTTGTCAGCGGATATGTAGGGTGCCTGTACAGACTAATTGCCTTTCCTAAAATACAGTTGTCATCCGAGGTAAATAACCCACTTTACAGCAGATGTTTGTGCCGTTTAATTAGGTGCCTCCATGTAGGTCACACTGCCTGGAGGCAGGCTGGGAAGGAAGAGGGGACTCAGTTCCACTCACGTGCTCCCATCACTGCAAATGCTAAAGTGCTTAACGAGGAAAAGCCTAGCAGACCTATAAGTAGAACATTAACTGTGCTGAAAAGCTGCTGCTTTTCAAATGAAGAGCTAGGCAAACCCCTGCAGAGAGCTGGTGGTGTCAAAGCACACAAAGTCTAGTTTGGAAGGTGAAATCAGAAAGAGTCTGTGGTGGAAAAACACATAGTTGAGGATTTAATTAGTATCTCTCATCTTTGAGTAGTCCAGCTGGGGTAAAAATGTGTCCCTCTAAGTTAGAGGGGGTTCATGCACCCACGGCAGGGAATTGCTTCACACACCTGGATTTGTGGAAACCTCAGAAGCAGCACTGCTGTGGGTTTCCAGGCTGTCAGATACTGCTTATCAAGGCTGAAAGCTTTCCATATGTTTGTACTCCTAGCTGATGAATATATCACTGTAAGCACCTGAGGCTTGTCAGCAAATGATCTATGCCCAGAGAGTGCCAGCCTTGGGTTGAAGAATTCAGTAGCTTTTGTTAGAGCAGAACCTTCTTTTCCTGTCCAGATTACTGCTGGCTGCTTACACTTCCTAAAGGTGAAAGCTTGCCCCAGACCCTCAAATCCAAAGGGAATTTTAACACGTGAGAGTTTCACATCCCATTTTGTGTGTGTTGTGATCTGTGTTGCTGCAGTAATTCAGACACTGAACCTGAGCAATCCTCTTCACACCAGGCCCTGCTATTAAAAATCCCTTTAGAGCTTGCAGGTTATGATGCTGATAAGCTTTTTCAGGGATGCTTCCTTCACCAGCACTCAGGTTTCTGACGTGGCTGTTGTTTGAGGCTGGTGGTACTGGATCATCAAATACACGATCTCTGTCAAAGGACTGCCTTCGTGTGGGGAATTGCACGAGAGTTGTCAGCCACCAGAGCCCTTCCAGAGGGGATGACTGAATTCAGACCTAATGAGAGCATCTTACCTGCATTTCCCACGTCTCCCTGCAGCCTCCTGAGCAGCGATGTTCAAAGAGTTGTCAGCTGTATTTCCCGAGCCGTTGCTCTGTTTATCTGCTGCGGTCTTTTAAAAGCAACTATATTTGGTCTTTCATTAGATTTGGGTTGCGTAACCAGTAAAGCAAGATTGCTGCTATTGGGAGCTTTGCACAAATGGAGCAGCTGCTGCTGCCAGCGGCCAGGCTGGCTGCACTTCACTTGCACGTGTGCTGCTTGTCCTGGGGGCAGCCCTTGGGTGCCTGGCTGTGCTCTGTTGTCTTGTCAGATCTGCTGGAGCTCAGGCACCTCGGCTTTTCCAGGGAGGAGCTGGTGCTGTGCGGGAGCTGAGGCACCTCTACAGATCAGATCAGCCTTTGCTCTGGCTGCCTGAGCCGTGCTTTTGGGGAGGAGGGGATGGAAACCAGGCTCTGCTGCTGTCTCATCTGATGCTCTTTGAGGCTGATAGGGGCACACCACATTTCCCTTTGGATGTAGCTTGGAGGTGTTTCCGCCCCCGCCAAGTCTGTCTCTGATTTCCCAGATGCTGCTTTTTCAAGAGCTACAGTTCTGTGCTTCTGGGAGATCAGCCCGTCTGGACAAAGCCAGATCTGCAGCCTCAGCAGAACACTGAGCCAGAGACCTCTGAAACTTGCCACTGTGTTTGAACAATGCAGAAGGGTTTGCTAGGCAGCAGTCTGTCATGTTTTCCTGCTAGTTTTCCTTCAAACATTCCCTGAAATGAAATGCTCACACAGTAAATAGCCTGGTAACTCTGTTAGCACAAGGCAGCCCACACACAGGGTTGATTTGGAGTTGCCCTGTGATACAATAAATCTCCAGACTCCGCTGAGATGCTTAGTGAATTTTTTCTTTAATATCCCCAGCTACTGGCAATTGTTTAACCAGGTTAAAGTCCCCATTTTCCCCCGGGGAGGGGTGTGTGCACAAAAGGAAAACCCAGTCTGCCATGGCTAAGGCTTGAGATTTAAGCATGATGCTGCAGTCTCCAGACCCAAGATGACAAGCCTTGTACCTATTGGCTGAAGTGAAAATAGGAGACTTCAACTCCAAGGGTGGGGGCTGACTCACAGCTTTTCAATGCTGGGGTTTGGCAGAACAAAAGCTGCATTGTTACAGTTAGGGACAGTAAATATGCCCAAATCTTTATTAGTCAAATAATCTCCCTTTCATCTCATTAATATTTCACAGAAGTACAAGGTCAGATCCATCCGTTCACTTCTCTGTGGTAGTCCCTGACAACGTTTCCTGGTGTGCAGGAAATAGGGCTGGGATGGGATGGTGAGGGGTGGCTTCGGGGGAGTTCACCCGGTGCTGGACTTTGTTTCCTGCAGGGCTCCAAGCGCATCCTGCGGTCTCACGAGATCGTGTTGCCCCCGAGTGGACACGTGGAGACAGAGCTCGCCCTGACCTTCTCGCTGCAGGTAGGCTGGCACCTGCCTGCTTGCTGGGCTTCCTTTGCACTGCTTCTCCCTCCTGCTTATTTGCAGGGAGCAGAGGTGCCTGGTGGCTCTGAGGTGAAGATCCTCGTGAGGAACAACACAACTTGTCTGAATTGCCTCTCAGTGCTCAGGGTCTGGCTGGTTCGCTGTTCCTTCCACGGTGCATCCTGGAACACGAGGCTTTGCAGTCTGTCTTCTTCAAGTTATAGCTGTGGCAAGAACTGAAGCAGAGCAAGTTGGCTCTTTTCTGCCTTTTGTTGCCTTCTCCATGAATAGGCAGTGGAGGGTGGCAGCCCTGGGGGTGGTGTGCAGTGTCAGGCTGACAGAAGGCAGTAGTAGGAATGAGTCAGGTGAGCCTCTGATTTGGAGTTGCTGAGGGAGGCACCATTTGGGGAAGCAAGGGCAGTGTGCTTATAGTTACTCCTGGCTCTAGAGTCACAGGAATAGCTGTGAATTGGAACAACTGCATTTTTTGGTTCCTTTTTTCTTCAAAGCCTGCTGCCCCAGTGCTACCTCTTGAGCAGGGAAATAAGGGCTAGATTGCTGAAAGTGAGAGAGAGGATCCTGCATGCATAGAGCAGAGCCAGACAGACCTCAGGAGCATCTGTATCTGGATTATCTTTGTTTTGTGACTGCTGGCTAGATCTTGACTGCAGGACTTTGATCTGGTAGGCAGAAAGGCTCAGGTGATGATGTGACACTGGTTGTTACTCAGACCTGTGCAGAGCTGAAGCTGGTAAGGTTTCATTGCAGGCAGATGATAACCCTGCAGCTGCCCAAGCAGATGGCTGGGTTAACTGCAGCATTGCTTCCCCTCTTCTCTGAACAGGAATAACCAAGCTGCATGCCAGGAATATCTACACCTGGATCCTGTGGCTGCAGCTTTCCCATGGTCGGGAGCAAAGCTGTAAGACAAGCCAGGTTTCCCTCTGCCAGTCCTGTGTCAGCAAGGAGCAAGTCTGCAGATCTTTTTGGAATTAATTGGGAATGTGGTGCTTTGTGTTTTGGTTTTTTGTGTGTGGCTTTTTTTTTTTTTTTTTTTTTT
>WEKY01042475.1:25449-75141 GCA_013390045.1 Picathartes gymnocephalus | reverse complement strand
CTGGGGCTCAGAGCAGTGCTGCAGCAGGATGCAGAGCACTGACTTTGAGTGTGTTTCCCCTGACGGGGCTGGGAATTGAGCCAGAACAGGGGAGAGGAGTGTCTGTGACACTAAGCCTTCAGCAGAGGTGGGTGAGTTTAAAGCAGAGATGTGCTGCTCGTCCCTGATTGCAGGAAGGGTTGGTGGTCTTGGATGCAGTAAGGCCTGGGAAGCATTCTTGAAAGAGCACAGCTGGATTTTTATAGCAACTTTTACTGCTGCTTAATTGGCCAATGGCTGAAAGCTACTTCTAGCTAACAACTGTAGCTTAATTCAGATACAATCTGAATTTAGTGCCTGGAATATATTTGAGAATGGTGATGGGCTACAAAGTAAAAACATGTGGGTGTCACAGAGCAGAGTTTTGTTGTCTTGCAGCAGTCAGGATCTCCATATTGCACTGTCAGCTCTTGACATTGTATGCCTTGCTTTGTGCTACCTGCCTGGGTTTGCAGCCCCTTGTACCTTCAGTCAGTGCCAGCTCAGCTCCTTCTCCTGGCTGACATTGTTGTCCTCTGCACGGAGTGTTTCCTTGTCAGAGCTGAGCTAGAGGTGTTGTGCTGGCTGGTACAACAGTGAGCAGCCCCTCGTGCCTGGCAGGCCTCTGCTCAAAACGAAGGCAGGGGTTTCCTGCTGCTCTGTTACACAGCTGAGTAAGGCTGGAGTAGTGGTGTATCCAGTCCTGCTTCACCTCCTGGCCAGGGCTAGACCAGCAGCAGCCCTTCTGGCAGGTGAGCTGCCATCACCCTTCCTGCTGGAATGTCTGCTTCTCCTGACCCACGGTTCTGTGGGTTTCACAGAATCCTGGAAAATTCCCCAGATATTCCAAGCACAATGTTGCAGCTCTCTGGCATTGATTAAGAGCTCTGCACTTAATTCCTGTCATTAATCTAATAAACCCTTCCAGATGGGAGAGATTGCATCACTGGGGCTTCAGAAAAAGTCTTGCCCTGACTCTCACTGTTCTGGTGTGTATGTTTTCTCACCCCTCAGAGGTCCCTTGAGGTGTTTAGTGCTCCCTCTAAAAGCTTGCAAATGTTTTGAGCCAATCTGTTTTCCTCTCCTGACAGAATCTCTGTCATGGACTGACCATTACTGAAAAGTTTGTGTTGAAGAGATTCTGTAGAGTTGATAAGTTATGGCTGGTGTTGAAAAAGCTGGACTGTGCTATACAAATAGCTTGTCTTCTGGAGGGCCTTGCTTTTAATGGAGGAGCTGAGTAGCCTGAATCTCTGTCCCTTTCTTTTACCACTTCTGTGAATGCTCATCAGAGGTGGCCAGGAAATACACCTGAAAAAACCAGAAACTTGTGCATCTATGGACTTGAGCTGTTCAGTTTAATCCCAGCAACATGGGCACATTCAAATTGAGCTGGCCTTGGGACCAGGCGTGGCTTGGGAGTTCAGTTCTAGGTTTGCACTTAAGCAGCTTTGCTGTGGCTCAAATGCTTTGAACTGAGAGCAAGGAATGCCTCTTCCCTGCTGCCCTTCCAACATGCAGAAGGGCCTCAGAAGCAAGGAGATGGTAAATCTGAATCTGAAAGGTGCCTCTGGCTTTTTGAGCATCTCCTGTCCATTCTCTCTAATAATTTTCTTCCATCCTTCTTTAGTGATGTTGCACATCTGTAGAGTCACAGGCTCTGTGTGTTTTGAGGTTGTCTTTTAGTGGCATGGACTGTTGCTCCTCTCTTCTGCAATGCCTCTTCCTCAGGCAATGAGCAGTAGATCTTGCCCTTGCGGAGCAATCAGCTAATTAGTATTCTTGTTTGAGTGGCCACTGCTCCCAGTCCCCTGCAGAGCAGTCAGGCTTGCTCTGGACTGCAAATTAATATCTCTGGGGTTTCTGGTGGTGTTTGGTATTTGAATTTATCAAATGTTTTGATGGGCAGGAAGTTAATTTTCATAATGTCCCAAAGAAAAAAAAGGAAGTAGTTGTTCCCTGCAAGAAGCATCCTTCACTTGGGAATGTCCTCTTTGAGATTGTGGCAATTAGGTTCTCCTGTCTGCTGGTTATTTAGTGCTATTTATGTTTTATATTTGGAGCACATGTCCCAGTCTCCTCTCTTCTTGGGGTGAGACTGGTCAGGTTGCTGCTTTATCTTTTCTTGAAGACTTTTCTTCCTTTGCACAGCTTCTTCCTCATGGTTATGGTTATTGTTAGACCTACTTATTCCCTGATAGTCTCTGCTTGACTTCACAGCTTTCTCTTCCTGGGGACTTTTTGGGGGAGGTGTATAAAGAAATGTATTTTCTTGTATGGAACATGTCTTGGGAGGATTTATGTCCTTGCAACATAACCTGGCAGTAGGACAGGTTTTTTTCCTCGACTTAAGTAATTAAAATACAACTAGTTGAGAAGTGTCCTTGTGCTGGAGGGAAGGCAGTGTCCTGCCACCTGCCAAGACTGTGGGGTCTGTGGCTGTCCCTGCCACTGCCCACTGTTTGTGGGCACTGCTGTCCCTGCCACTGCCCCAGGGCAGCACCTCGGGCTCCAGTTCTGGCCATCCCCTGTTTAGCTGTTGGGGATAGCAGCTCATCTCCCTGGAACCAGCCCTTCCCAAACTGAACAGCTGCTCTGTGTGCCTGGACAGTGTTTTTGGAGCGCCTGTCTGAGCTGTTTGGGCAGAGCTGCTAATGAAGAATTGCTCACTGAGTGTGAGGGAGCTGTAGGCACTCAGTAAAGCCCTGGCGGTTGTTCCTTAGGAATGGAGGTTATCCATGAAACTTGGGAGATACTGTCAAGAAACAAAATGAACTTTTCCACTGTTTCCCACCTCAGTACCCTCACTTCTTGAAGAGAGAAGGCAACAAGCTTCAGATCATGCTGCAGCGGCGGAAGCGCTACAAGAACCGAACCATTTTAGGCTACAAGACCCTGGCTGTGGGGTGCATCAACATGGCTGAGGTGAGCTGCTCTGTTTTCACACGTGGACATTTCCCCTTCTCTTTAACCCATCGTTGTCACTTTCCTCAGTGAGAAGTACCTGGCAGGATTTCAAATAGCTGTACGCAATATTCACAGGGCAATATTTTAACCAGATTTTATTACTGAGTAATGATATCGAATGTTTTCTGCTTCATGTCTTAATAGCTAAAGCTTTCACAAGGATAGCTTATGACCTTTTGAAGGTTTTGTTATTGTTTTGTGGCTTTATTAGAGTTGGGGGGGTCCAGATCAAAAGTGCAGAACAAGACAGAGTCACTTGACCAAGCCTTCCAACCCTGAGAAATGGTGAAGGTAAAGCAAGGTTTGCTGTGCTTCTCAGTGCCAGAGTATGAGAGTTCAGGACTAAGTAATTTCTCTCATTTTGTTTGAAAAACCCTTTGCCATTGTTATTTCATGGCTGTTGGTAATTTAGGTGGAGCTTTATTCATGAGAAGTAAATGATAAAATGAATGCTGGAGTCAAGTATGGATAAATTATTCGCTAAGGCTTTCTGAATGGCATAGCTCCATGCTTTATTTCATGTCCTGTCTAATCTCTGCTGTTTCAGTTTCTGAGTGTTTAGAAACGGGATTAGCAGTAGCAAGTTCAGTTTAACACCAATATTTTTCATCAGACTACATTCTGTCAACAAATGACTTCTATCTAAAATAAGCTAGTGTTATGCTGTGGTGAGTTATTACTATATTAAATAATTCACTGTAAAGACTGGCTTTCTTGTGTGAGTTCAGCTTCCCTCAGTCTTGCAGTGAATGGTGACCTCTTTATTTGAATTAGCCAAATGTGTGGTGTTGTAGCTAACATTTTTCCTGTACTGTTTGATTTGTTGGACAACTAGAAAGTAAATAGTGCTGTAAGGCAGAAAACATGTGAGCCCATTAATTAGAGTCATCAGTGAACTTTTGAGTGTTGGGCATTTGCTGCTGCTCCATGTGGTTTTTCTTGTCTGTTTGTAATGTCAGCTGACTGGGGTTGGAAGGTCAAAAATGTTCAAAGGTTCACCATGTTAGGAAGTAGTTGCTCTCCAGCTCATCTGGAATATTTATGAAATTGAAGTCTTCAGGAAAACAGATTTTTCAAGCTCACCCCTCGTCTTTGGAGTTTATGGGATGATGACCCCTAAACTGCACTGACTTATTCCTTAAAAAAAAATATATAAAAAGTTCTCTTAGCTGTTGAAATGGAGCAGTGAATTGGAGTTGAGAGGGAGCAGTTTCAGAGCAGGGGACACATGTTCCTCATCAGCTCAGGTCTGTGTAGGTGCCTGTGAGGAGCTGACAGAGCAGCCTGGCGTGTGTTGGAAAGCTGATGTGCAGGTGAGGGGATGTGCCCACTCACTCTGCTGGGGCAAGAGAAGGTTCTGGGGAGAAACCTCTGAGCTGTGAGTGGCAAAGGAAGGAGAAACCTGCCCCAAGATGCCCCTCTGCCTCCACCATTGGCTTGTTTTTCATGGCCTGCTCCTTCACTATCCCAGGATGGTGGTGGCCAGTTCCTCTGAGATTCACGTGTTAGCTCTATGGAGCAGGGATATTTTGCTCGGAAGTACTTTACATCTGTATCTCACGAAGAATTTTTGCTTTTTACCCGCTCTTTTGCTGGACTTTAAGACAAATTAAGTTCCTTAATTAGATGTTCAGAAGGTGGGTAACTTGATCATTCAAATCAGGACTGTCCTGGGGAAGCAAATACAGAGTAATGAGGTAGTCAAGTACTGTGCTTCAAGGATGACCTAATCAGCTGTTAAGCTCAGAATGCTTTTTTGTCTCCTTCCACCACTTTCATTAGTAGTTGATAAAATCTCAACTAGCCTTGTGTATTGCCTGCAGGTGGCTCCTGTAGTTACAAGGTCTTGGAAATGTAGAGTAACTCCATTAACATAAATAACTCTTGTAGTATGCAAATGATGCACGTTTAAATACATTTAAATGCAGATTTGTACTGCTTCATTTCTGTCCCAGGTCATGCAGCACCCTACAGAAGGTGGCCAGGTTCTGAGCCTTTTCAGCAACATCAAAGAGGCTCCAGTGAAGGTGGCAGAAATCTGGATCTTCTCCTTGTCAAGTCAGCCAATCGACCATGAGGACAGCACCATGCAGGCCAGCCAGAAAATCAAGTCTACAGGTAAGAGTCCAAACACATTTTCTGAGGACCAGTGACTTCATGAAGTAGCTGGAGTTAAACCCACCTGGGTGTGCTTCCTGGGACAAATGAGGAGCGGTTTGCACATGTTGCTGTGTCTGTAACTGGTCAGTGCAAATAAAACCCCACTTTGCAAATGTGTTGCTGTGTAAGCAGGGAGTGTGACAGGAGCTGGGGATTGAGCTGTCAGAGCTTCTCCTGCGTGCCACACCACACCTGAGCCATCCAGCAAGGGTTGGCTGTGCTCTCACCAGTGCTCTCCCAGCGTTACTGGTGGATGTTTTGAGAGCCTGTAGCTTCTCACCTGCCTATCAGTGTTGTATTCAGGAGACACCTTTAAAGCTACTCTTCCATCTTCTTTTTCCTTTGAGTATTCTACAATAAATTTCATTAACTTTAGATGAGACCTGCAAACTCTGCAGCATGTTTTGCTGGGGATGATGGCCTAGGTCATTGAGTATAAATCCATGATGTTGTGCACTGTATAGGGAAGTCACTGGGTTCAGACTTCCTTTTTATGTGGGACCAGCCCTCTGCTCGGTGCTGCAAGAGTGACCTGCTGAAGGTAGTGCACAGAGGTGTTTGCGTGTTGTTGCCTGGGGCTGGGTAGCTCACCTGAAGTGTCATTTCCATGAAGGTTTTAGACTCTGTCATGTTTTACTTGCCCCTTTAAGTCAGTGATGCCCATGTTAGGGGGAAAAGTAATTTCCCTTGTGGAGAAACCTCTTTACTTGCTGCTGTCTACCAGGTGGTTCTTTGCAGGGTAAAAGGAGGAGGAGCCTTATCTTATCCTGGTCCTTCCTTCTTACTGGGTGTGTTTCTCCTCATTCCTTTCCTCCAGACAGTTCCCATCTCACTGGTTCTAGCACTGATAGATGCCTGCTGGTTTATCTTCTCCTCGTGTGCCTCCTTTCTTGATTTGTGACATAGCTGGCCTTTTCTGCCCCTGAGATGAGACTGTGCCCTCACCTTGAAGGAGTTTCACAGGATCTCTCCCCTCTTTCCTTCCCTTCCAGACAACTATTCCGAGGAAGAGTACGAGAGCTTCTCTTCTGAGCAGGAGGCCAGTGATGATGCCGTGCAGGGCCAGGTACTGTTCAGGGCATGGCTTCTCCCGGAGAGGGCTCAGTGGAGCATGTGCACTCCCAGCTCCTGCTTGAAACTAAAAGCCTATTTCTGTATCTAAACCACACCAGTGTGAGACTGTTACCAAGTGTTCAGCTGCACTGGAGAAGGCCTGCACAGTAATCCATTTCTTCTGCCATGCTGTGATTTATCTGTTCACATGTTTGGGCTTGAGCACCCTGAAAAAACATTGGCATCCTTGTGCTTCTCTGCTTAATGGTCAGGGCATCATTTGATTGCTCCTATAGTGCTCATTGGATTCAAAGAGCCCAACTGGATCTCCAGCTGTAATTAAAGGGCCAGTGGGGCCAGAGGCAGCCTTTAGTCTTTAATACCTTTTGCACAATAGGTCCTTATGGAGAATCCCCTGACTAAATGTGAAATGCTTTTGAGTTTGGGTCTTACTTGCCTTCAGACTCTGGCATCACCTGCCTATCACCTGTCAGAGGGTACTGAGAGAGAGACCCAGCAAACTGTGGGGCTGTGACTGTCCTTGTTTCTTGAATGTAGAACTAGGGCTGTTTTGCTTCTCCAAGCTGTTACTGCTGTCCCTGCAGACCTGTCTCACTTCCTTTTCCCTCTACCATCCTAACTGCAATTAAGGCAAATGCTGGATGTCTGGAAGACAGAGCAGCAGGTCAATCTCCATAGAAGGAACATTTTTAGCACTTAAATGCTCCTGTGTCACAAAATCACAGTGGTAACATGGGAATCCTCTTTCTGTTCAGGATTTGGATGATGATGAGTACGAGATGGGGAAGCCCAAGAAGCAGCGGAGATCGATAGTAAGAACGACGTCCATAACCAGGGTCGGTGGAAATTAGTTTTACTAACACTGATGGGGTTTGGCCAGGATGTGCAGTGCATGTGGCTTGGGGGAGACAAGACACGCTGGCCCAGCATGAGGGCATGGTTCACAGCATGTGAAGAGCTAGAAAAAGCAGCCAGTTCAGGCAGTGGGACCATCCAAGGTGTTTGCATGTGCTGTCTTCAGTGTCCTCTGGCTGCAGGGTTAAGGAGCTCCAAAAATCATGCAAGTGTATGAAATTCCACCCCCATGAAGAAGCCAGTGCAGGATCCATGCTCATGTAAGTCCTGAAAGTAGCTCTCAGTGAAGGAAAGCTCTCCTATTTGTGCTCTGCGTGGGAGAGGCCAGCGGGAAGTTCTCAAAATGAAATGGCCTGGTCAGGGGTTGGAGCTCGATGGATAAACTTCGGGTGGTGCTGAGGCAAAAGTAGCTGGATACTAAATATACAGAAGCGTTAGAAAGATGCATGTGGCTTTTCCCCCTCCCACACAAGCATGAGTGTGCCTGCAAAGCTGCACTTGAGTGGAGCAGGGGCCTGTGCCTGACCACACCACAGTGCAGCTTTCTGCTTGCACAAGTGTCTGTGCATGTCCATGATGACAATAACTCAGTCACCAGGATGGGCTAGGTTTGTTTTTGGTTTTAGGAGTCATTTGGAGATCCTTTGACCACCTCTAAAGCTGTTTCTGAAATCCATGTTTTGATGAGGTCTGAAATAAACCCTGTTTTGACCTGAATCTGTCATTATGAAGATCCTTTCTATGAGACCAGGAGTGTGCTAGTTCATATCCTTGGTGTCTGTATTGTTTTGAAGTGTCAGTGGACCAGTCAGGACAAAATTCACCACTTAGGAAGCAAGGGACTTGTAAGAGGAATGCCTTTCTAGCCTTGATCTCTGAACTGATGTTCGATCTCCAGCTGGTGCAAAACTGGGTTTGGTGATGCCAGCTGAGTTAACATCAGCCCAGCTCCAAACTACATCTCCTCTCTATGAAACCATTCAGGCCAGCAAGCAGCTCTTGCCATGTCACCTTAGCTACTGCATGCTGTGTGTCCCCCCCTCCGTGGGCTGCTGAACTGGTCCCAGGTGTTGTCATGGATGGTTTTGCTTGACACCCTGAGCCAGAGGAGAACTTTCACTACTGTGAGAGCACCTCAGCCTCAGGGATGCACTGGGGACAGAAACAGGGCTGTCTTGGGAGAGTGTGGTGGATTTATTTCACCTGAACTTCAGCTGTCAAGAAGGTGGCTGCAGCTGCAGGATGTGAGTTCAGAGATCAAGGGTGCAGTTTGGGGTCTGCGGGAAGTGTCTAAGGCCAGAGTTGGGAGCAGGCAGTTGGACTTGCAAGAGCTCATGTGAGATACGCGAGAGCCAGCAAATAAGCAACTTTTTTCACCTCAGAGAGGCCTGGTGCCAGCCATTTCCTTCTCCCTTTCCTCCTGACACAAGGATGCCACCTCAAATGCTCTGTACCAGCACTTAGACCTGCGTACATTCTTGAGAATGTGCATATCAGGTTTGTCAGTGACAGGCAGAGAAGGACTGGGCAGCTCCTGGCAAACCTCAGCTGTTTGATGCTGGAAAAGGGGCAGCACTTGGGGATGAGCAAGCACAAAGGAAGTGCAGCAGTTTGCCTTGTGTTGTTTTGGACTTGGTTCCTGCAGTGTCCAGGATCTGAGAGTGTGCCTCAGGAAACATTTGTGTGATGGTGCAAGTGCTAAGGACAAGCACCACAACTTTTCACCAGTGCTGCTAGTAAAATAAATGAACCTGCCATGCAAGCTCCTGCAAAAAAAACCCCCAAAAAACCCCATGCTTTGGTAGTAAAAATCATATTTGTTCTTGGGGTCAGTGGGTAGTTGTCTATCAGAAAAGTTGACTGTCAGGTGTTTTCCAGAAATAAATCAGGAAGGTACAGGAGGTGATCTGGCAGATAAAATTTGTTATGCATTGTGTGTCCAACCAAAAGTGGAGTGCCATCTTTCAGACTGATAGTGCTCGTTGGAGTGGGACCTACCAGTTTGTGACAATGAAATGATAGGTGTGGAAAAGATGGTTTCAGTATAAGAACAGCAGAGAAGGGTGGTCTGTGGTGCCAGGCATTGTTTGATTTGAAGCAGCAGTGTAGCACCAGTGTCAGATGTGTCTGGCTTCTTGCAGACTGGGAGAAAACAGCTCTCTCAGTGCTTTACTTACGTAAAAGTGTCTTTAACTTGCAGCAACAAAACTTCAAACAGAAGGTTGTGGCATTGCTGAAGAGGTTTAAAGTGTCTGATGAGGTGAGTAATTCCTTCTGTAAACCTTCCTGCCTTGTGTGCTGCCTTCTGCTTGGTGCATCTTGCTTTAGTCTTCAGGAACACTCTCCTGTTTCTTCTTGTTCCCTTCATTTTGTTTTCAAGGCCACAGTGGATGTGACCTTTCCTTACAACCCTGGCCTTGCAGGGAGGCTTGAGGGCCAACTTCTAAATGTCAGCAAACATTTTCTAGATGAAGTTTTATCAAAAGCAGATTTTGGCAGCCGTGTTCGTACCCATTAGTTTTGCAGATTGCTTTGAAATTATCTTTGACCCGTTCAAAGGCAAATAGTCCAAATGGTATCTATTACTTGTGAAGTTAAAGCCCAGCCTGTTTGATCATCTTGCTAGAACAGCCAGGCAAGACATGAAAAACTTGGATAGGGAGCTCAGATCCATAAGAGTCAGCTGCTTGGCCAGAGCTGAAAAAGATGAAAAACAGATCCAAAACCCAAGAAACCTGTGTGACACTGAGTATCTAATAGAAAAACAGTTAACATCTCGTTTGGCTGCCTGGCTGTGTGCTGATTATTCTGTGGCTTGTGGGAAAGAGTGAGTAACTCCTCGTGCTTCCTTACTCTCCCAAGCAGTCCTGTGAGCTTTGCTGTTCTTCCCAAGTTAGCTCGGCAGGGTCAGCACCCCAGCTGAAGGTTCAGGCAGCCGAGATGCTTCTTTTCTGGAGCTGCCACTCAAAAAGCAGGCTCTGGGCTGGGCGCAGCCCCTGCTTGCTCTGGGGAATGTGTAAAAGCAAGTTCAGTGTGAGGTTTTTGTTCTCCTTGCCTCGGTGCTGGCAGCGAATCCTCGTCCAGGTTTCAGGCGCCTCCTGTGGACATTTTTGGGTATCAAATCAGGAGGTGTCAGGGCTGCTTTTTCAGTAAAACCCAAGACAGGCTGCACTGTTGGGAATACTGGAATTTCGTACTGGTTCTAAGAAAACTGGGACTCCTTTGGAGCCTTTTAAAAGCTTTGTTTATAGGATAGGTTTGGATAATGGACATAACCAGTGGTTAAATGGCATGTTGATGGATGCCTAGTCCAAAATGTAAGTCCTGCTTAACCAGGCACTGACAAGCTTGATCCAAGACAAGCATTTCTCATATACTTAATGTTCCTTGGATAGAGTATCCTAGCACCAGGAATAGAATCCTACTCCCAGGACTGCTATACTGCAGTCCTGGAGGGAGCCTGGGTGATGTGGGTCAGTCTGGCTCCTAGCAGAGTTGGTGATACCTGTTTTTGTCCTGTGCAGGTTCTGGATTCAGAGCAGGACCCAGCAGAGCACGTTCCAGAGGTGGAGGAGGATTTGGACCTCCTGTATGACACGCTGGATATAGAGAATCCCAGTGACAGCGGGCCAGAAATGGAGGATGATGACAGCGTCTTGAGCACTCCAAAGCCAAAGTTAAAGTAAGTGTGAGGCAGCTGATGCTGGGCCAGAGAGAGGCTGTGTACAGTGTCAGATGTTGGTTTTATTCCCACCCTTCCATGTTCTTTTTTCCCCTCTTGACGTGGTGGTGTTAGAATGGGGATGACAGCTTGTGATCTAGAGGTTGTGTGTGTGGGCTCAAACTTCCCTTCAGCCTCAGTTCTTCCTTGTTCCCTTTGCAGATGTTCTGCTGCCCTGCCACCTGAGCACAGGGGAAGGAATTGGTGGCAGGCAGAGAATTGAGCTGTACACAGTGCTTTGAAGAGGTAGTAGAAACAGGAAGGAAATGTTGAGGCAGAAGTAGAGGCGGGGATGAACAAGGCACACTGTCTTTCTGGGAAGACCCTTTTTGCAATAACACGCTGTGTGGAAAGAGAGTCTTTGCTGGGATTAAGGAAGCAGAGCTGCAGGAAACAAATTAATTCCTCAGGGTCCAAAGGCATTGACTACAGCACATGTAGATATGCTCAAGCCTGTTCTTGAAGAACTCTTGTGGGCAGTGATGTGTGGATCAGTCCCAGCACTGCAGAGCTGAGCTGGGGGTTGCTGGCTTGGGATCTTGAGCAGCTGCAGAGCCCTGAGCTAACAGAACTGTGTCACATCTCTGCTCAATAAAGACTGTAAACAGGAGACTGAGCTGCACTCATGCTTCTGACTGGTGTGTGGTTGCATGCTCAGGCCCTCAGTGTGGGATGGCTCTGAAACAAAGAATTATGGCACTGACCACTGCAGCTGGTCAGTACAGCATCTGCTAAATCTGCTAATTACCAGGTGCTGTAATGTCCTCATTAATGTTGAATAACCTCGTTGGGCTAAGAATAGACTCTGAGTCTGGAGTGACCTGTTCCCTCTCAGTGAGCCAGAACATGTCAAGGATAGACTGGGGCAGCAGTGGAAATGGTGGGGCTGGTGGCATGCCAAGGTGTTTGGTGCTTAACCCAAGGTACACAGCAATTGGTAGGCCCTACCTTGAAGGGATTTGAAAACAGATATGTCGTGGTAAGCAGCTGCTTTGAAACAAGCCAAAATGTTTTGTTTTGCACACTGAGCGTTCATATCCTGTTCCCTGGAGCTGAGGAGCTCACTGTTCTGGGATGTATTATTGCTCGAATAAGAACTTAATGTGTCTGATCCTGGGGAGACATTCTGTAGTGTCCTGGGTCCAGTTCTTGTGTTCATATCTTGAAGAGGATGTGATAAATGCTGATGGCTTTTAGGCAGGTTTTTCCTGCGATGACAAAAAATCAGTTCCTTACATTGTAATTGAGTCTTGTAGCCTGATGTGATGAGCTGCCTTTTGAGTGGAGGCACAATCTGATTGTGTGTGCTACCTTATCTTACTGAGCAAATGTGCAATTGGAGCCTAGGGCTGGCAGCCAAATCCAGATGCAAGCTGGAAATGAAATGCACACTAGCACCAAGAATCACTTACCCAGGAGCAGAGTGTTGGGGTGTGGGGGGAAGCAGTAATTCTACTTGCTGTATGTCAGTCAAGAGCTAGATTCAGGGATCCCTGGACCTCCTGATTTCTCTTACTGTCCTGGACACCTTCCTCCCCTTTCAACAGTAGTCTGTTTTACTGGAACCTGTCATGTTGTTTTGCTGTGAATGTGGTGGACTTGCCAATTTGTCAGTGCTTTTGATAAAAAGAAATGGGTTTTACTTTTCTTACTCAGACCTTACTTTGAAGGACTGTCACACTCCAGCTCTCAGACAGAAATTGGTAGCATCCACAGCATCAAGAGTCAGAGAGAGCCACCAAGTCCTGTAAGTCACATTTCAAGTTTTACCCATCTGCACATAACAGACCTGCACTGTCTCTATTTGCATGTGTTAATTAAAGCACCCTCCCTGACCCCCTCCAAAGACTTGGATGCTGAGATACAAATTTTCTGCTAAGAAGACACATGGGGATTTTTTGGGGATTGGGTTTTTTTGGCCGGTTTGGGGTTTTTGTTTTGTTTTCTTTTTTAATGCAAATATTATATTAACTCAAGGGTACATCTTTGGGTTATGTATTGAATGCTTGCTGGTGGTATGAATAGCTTCAGACTCCCATGTGCCTGAAATGACTGCCAGGATGGGAGATGTTGCCTGGGAGTTTTAGGGACTTCTTAGCACTCTGTGGAGGAAGCTTTTCTTTGCTGTTGTTGGGATACTTTTCCTGGTGCCTGACAGTGAATGGTCAGGGGCAGCTCAGCCTCTTTTCCATTCCCTGCTGGATGGGCAGAAAGTGTCAGTCCCATCCCAGGGCACTTCACTGCCTCTGCTGTGTGTTGTGCCTCAGCTCTTCCACGTGGCACACTGATGTGTGCAGTCCTGGAGTGACCAGGGAGCACTCCTGGCCCTACTGCAGAGCTGTGTGATGTTTGAATGGAGAAGCATCCCTTCTGACCAGCCTGACCCAGGGAGTGTGGCTGCAAACTGTGCTGGTGCTAAACCTCCTGAGGATTTTTCTTCTCTCAAGCAGGTAGAAGTGCCTGAAAAGACAAAGAGTCTTGGAACCAAACATGCAGGCGACAGTGTTTCTGACACTGTCCCTTATGTAAGTTGAAAATGCACTTGTTGACCTTCCTCCTGTCAGTTTGGGTGTCAGCTCTGGGCTGTGTTCTGTGGCATGCATTTGTCTGTCCATGTAGCTGCTCCATAGGTAACATCAGCTGCAGTGAAGACAGCACTGAATTCTCCTCCTGACCTTGGAGGTTGTTGTCTTTCAACCTTTTGCAGGTGAAATTCTCTATCTGACCTTCTCTTCAAACAGCCTGAGGAAGGCTGGCCCAAAGTTTGGTGCTGAGCATGTAAAGGATGCTCAGGGCTGTTCCATTTTATCAGACAGAAGCATTACTTTAAGCTGAGTTGGCAGCAATCAGGCTGGTCCTGGGGTGAAAATCCCAAAGCTCAAGTTGCTCTGCTGGGAACATGGGGTGTGTAACATTTCTCTCATGTCTTTCTCTCTTAGCTAGTTCATTGGGGTAAGCTGAATTAATCTGCCTTGCATGAGGAGGCATGTCCCTGGCTTTGAGCTGTGAGAGTGCCTGTTCCAAACAGCATATCTGAGCACCTTTCCTACCTCCAGCTCCCATGGGAGGCAGAGCAGGCAGCTGGTAGCCCCAGGTAGCCACTGCTGGTTTCTCCCTTTTGGCAGTGAGGAGGATGTCTGGAAGAGGCAGGCTCAATGTGCCCCAGCCAAGATGAGACAGGGGGGAGAGTTTGTTCCTGATAACTCTGTTCCCTGTGTTTTTGCAGGAGTCTAACCAGCAAGCTGAGGCCCAGGAGGCTGAACTCCCCACTCCAGATGTGTTTGTGGAGAAGCTCCCACCCAGTGGGAAGATCACAAAGACAGAATCCCTCATCATCCCATCCACCAGGTACAGAGGGACAGTGCTGTGCCTGCTGCAGGGCTGCTCAGGAGGTCATGGACAGTGTCCTAGGATTTGGTCAGGATGGCCTCAAGGCACTAAACTGCAAGGACACCCTCCTTGTGTTTGGGCACTTGAACGATGGGTCTGGAGCACTTGATGAATGAATGCTCAGAGGTATTCTGTGCTGCTTTGAGGTGTGTGACTGCAGTTTGCCTGGCTGGATCTTACTGTGCTGGTGTAGCAATAGCAGAGAGGTGGTGTGGGTGTTAGCAGGAGCTGTGGAAGTCCTCCTGGGTCTGCTGGGAATGTGCTGAACTGTGTGCTGTGCACTGGTGGAAGCAGAATCATCAGGTCTCGAGCTAGCTCAGATCTACGTGCAGAATCCCTCAGTGCTTCTGCTGACATCACTGAGCTTGCCAGACTGGGTGGTGGGGGTTTGGGGACTGTGTCTCACCCAGAAACCTGCCAGCCCTGGGAATGCAAGCACATCTCTCCTGCAGGTCTGAAGGGAAGCAGACGGGGCGCCGGGGGAGAAGCACCTCCCTGAAGGAGAGGCAGCCAGTGAGGCCACAGAATGAGAGAGCCAACAGCCTGGACAACGAGCGCTCCCCAGACACCCGGCACCACTTACAGGTGTGGGCAACACTGCTGTTCCCCCTGCCTCCCACAGCTTTTCTTCTCTGTCTCCTTTTCCTTCTGGTTCAAGCTCTGTCCCTGCTGGGAAGGAACAGGGCCCTGCAGCTTCAGGAAGGAGGGAATTTATGGCTTGGTTAAAATTGTGTCTTCCATTCACTCTGCTGGGGTTTGCCAGCTTGTAGCTTTGTCAGCCAGCCATAAACTGAAAACACTGGAACAGATTGTTGGAATGAGAAATGAATAGGGATGTGTTGAGGAATTACTCCTTTGAAGTAAGGCAGATTGCTGGGGACTGACTTGTGCACAGCATGTGTGCCATGCTTTTGTTAGCTGTGGGACTCGCTTATTTCCCTCCTTGAAGGAGCTTGTTCCTGGCTTTTATGAATCTCAAATTCTTGAGCTGCTGTTAGCTGGCATAGTGATGTAAATAAAAGTACATGGCAGAAAGAGTAATGGCCAACAAATCTATGGTTGATTTGATGAAGAAGCTGCAGTTTTAGTCCCAGTGTGCCTTTGCTGATGGGATGACTGGCCAGCATGCACAGCCACCTCATCAATAGCAAGAGCTGGAGCTGGTGGCTCGATGGGTAGAGCTGACACCTCTTACTGTTCTCTTCTCTGTCTTTATTCGTAGATCCCCAGGAAAACAGTGTATGATCAGCTAAATCACATCCTGGTTTCCGATGACCAGCTGCCAGAAAACATCATTCTTGTCAATACATCTGACTGGCAAGGCCAGGTAAAGACAGGAGGCGTTACCGGGAGCACAGTTCTTCTGCACTGTTCCTCCTCAGGAGTGGACAGGCCTTGAGCTCTGCACCAATCAAGTAGGTTCTGCTGTCTGCAGAGCTGGCAGAGTGTTCAGTGCCCACAGGTTGGATTTCATGTGACCAGGAGATGCTGGGATCTTACAAGGCTTTGCCTCCTGAGTCTTTCCACAGAGGTGTTTTCTCCTGCAAGCAATGCCATTCCTTCTGGTTAGCAGCACGCTGGTAATGTGGCTAAATCCTTGCACTTAAAAGCCTCCTAAACGATGGTAGACTGGGACAAAGGGAACAGGGAGGTCTGACCTTCTGGTGGTTTAGGCTGAGATTTCTGAGCATAGGTGGTGAACAGGAGAAAATATTTTGGGTCAGCTCTGTAGCCAAGTACCTCTGCTTCTTGTGATTGCTGACTGCAGGAGTCAGCTCATCCTTCCTGAGGATTTTGAGAAGATCCCTGAGCAATACTTCCTTTTGCTGGCAGCATGGAATGGTTTGTTATGGGTTTGGAACAGATTTTGCTCCTTTTGGAACCTTATTGTGAGAAAGCAGTAAAATATGTATGGAAGAGGACCAATGAACATGTGCTGGGTGCCTTTTGCCTGGATAATTTGTGCCAGGCTTGTGGAGTTGCATTGTCTGCTTCTGGAAGAGCTAGGGTCTCAATGTGTGAGAGAGCAAAGATACCAGCTGAGCTCCTGGTTCCACTTTCTCTGTACTTGGAAGACAGAGAAATGCCTTCTAGAGATGGACAGAAGATGTTGTAGATCATCTTCCAGTGTTTCTGGCAGCTTGAGCCTGAAGTATCAGAGGGCGTGAAGGGTATGGACTGGGGTGTATGGATCAGTAATGCAGAGACTGAAAGTGTGAGATAATTACTGAGTGCCATAATTATGTCCATGTGTACCTGAGGTGTGTGGTGGCCCCATGAGCGGCGTGGAGGGGAAACAGTCCCTCATGAGGAACATGAGTGTGGTAGCACCCTTCCCTCTCTTCAGTGTTCGAGGGTGGGCAGAACGTTGCATTTCTTTAAAATGGAAATGAGAGAGGTGCAACTGCAGTTCCAGAAGCAGGCAGGCAGACAGTGTCTGCTCCTTCCCAGTGCTGTCTGCTAAGTGAATGGTCTCCTGCTGCTGCCCTGCCCTCTGTGGTTGTAAAAACGGTGCTGTTCCAGAGTTGTTGTTGCTGTGTTTGGGATATGGTGGCGTCTCTGTCAGGATGTTGCCATTTTTCGAGAAGGAGAACTTTTCTTTGGCTGCTGTGCAAGCAGGAGGCATTTGTGAAATAGCCATATCACCTACAAATCACAGGGAGAGTGCCCAAGAGTGGGTGTGAGAGCACCCAGGAGGTTGGGGGAGGCACATTTCCTTCTTGTGACAAACTGTACCAAAAAATAAGGGCCATAAAATGTTCTGTTCTCTCCTCAGTACCTTTCAGATGTCTTGCAAAAGCACACTTTGCCAGTGGTCTGCACATGTTCTTCTGCTGATATTCAGGCAGCTTTCAGCACAATTGTCTCCAGGATACAGAGATAGTAAGTTCTCACCTTGCTTGTGTTGTCTCAGCCCTAAAAACCTCTCAGCTCCTGTGCCCCAGGACTCGAGGAGTTTATTTCTCAAGCACCAGTGATTGTCAAAGATTGTGCTTTAAAGGCTGCCTCCTGGGTCAGATGCATGCACCACTAAAGCATAGCAAACAAATGAGGTTTTAAATAGTTCTTGTTCTCCCTTCCACGCAATTCCCAGATTAATTCCTCAGTTCCTGAAGGCACTCCCTACTTACCTGCTGTGGGTACCTGAGTGTGCTCTCTGACCCAGCAGTTAGTAGGTACATCCTAACCTAGATAGTTGAGCCCAGCCCTTTAGAATATCAAAATGTGCAAAAGAAGGAGCAGGGAGACCAATTAAGACATTACTAAAGAATTTTGTATTTTATTAATAATGTTTTAAGCTGCTGAGAATTGTTGCAATATTACCTTGTGTATTGAACAGACTCTCTTCTGCTGTAATTGTTATTAACCAGGTTTTTCTTTTTTTTTTTTTTTTTGCTGCTTTTTCTGAAATACGTGGTTGAAAGCACAATTACAAATATGTTTCCTCTTTTTCTGTCTAGCTGTAACTGTAATTCCCAGCCTCCAAACCCAATTAAAATTGCAGTGGCAGGAGCCCAGAATTACCTCAGTGCTGTGTTGAGGCTCTTTGTAGAGCAGTTGTCTCACAAAACCCCCGACTGGCTCGGCTACATGAGATTTCTGATCATCCCTCTAGGTAAATAAGGAATGGGGTTTCTTCACAGGGAGGTGAATGGGTGAAATCTGCTGTGTTCCCTCAGGAGAAGCCTTTCTGGAGCTTTGGCTATAGGTTGAATGAGGCAGGTTATTATATGACTGTGTAGTGCTGGTGTTTGCTGCTTTTGTGGGAGTGAATGTCGTCTGTAAGTTCCAGATGCCAAAGTCTGCTTGTGAGCCTTTTTTTTGAAGCAAGGGGTTAAATCCATGCAGGGAGACTCTAATGCACAGAATATTGTTCTAGAAGCCCTTTTGCCTGGCTGAAATGTTAAGTTCAGTGGGCACCATGTTTCCCAAAGCAGTAACTGTTCTGGCCTCCCTGGGCTTAACTCAGAAAATATTAATAGCGGAGGGGTTGAAAAATTTTTAAAGGCTCTGAAACTGCTGAGAATTTGAATTATTCAAATTACATGCATCTTTTGACCTTTTCTTTACATGCTGGTCTCCTCAGGTTTTTCCCTCAGTTTTCCAACACTTTACCTCTGCCCCTTCAGCAGCTCAACAAACCTGCCTGGCTGGAAAGTTCCCCAGTTTGGATTGCTTGTGGTGAGGGAAGTAGAGTGGACTGGTAACAGCATCAGGGAGTCAGAACCATGAGGAACATTGTGGTGGCAAGGCCTGGGAAGCTGGGGAGTCACTGGTGCTGTGAGCAGGGACACCTGGGCAGTGCTGGTGTGGCTTGTGTGGGCAGAGCACTTAAGTGATGGAAGCAACAGAATACTTGAAAAGCACTTTTTGCCAGTGTTTTCCAGTTTTCTAGGTTTGGGAGCAGCTGATAGCAGTTCCTGTAGGAATCAGAAGCTGCTGCCCAGCACCATGAACACTGGGTTAGGCTGTCCATTCAGTGGTGGCATTTGCAAAAGTCAAATAAAAAAGGCAGAGGAAAAGAGCTGGATCCTTCAGTAAAAAAAAGGCATGTAGTTTCCAAAGTGCTTGGCAGGAAGAGAAGAGAGAGCCCTTTAGGGAGCAAAAACAACAAAAAAAAATTTCTGCAAGGTTAGATGTGCTTTGAATGAGAATCTGTGTCTGAGGCTTTGGTTCTCACTTGCTGACTGTCTCCTGGCCTCAGAAGAAGAGTTTTCTTTCCTGTAGTTTTTAGTGGTCTGAAAATACTCTCTCATTGAAAGCGAAACACAGGATTCAGCTAGTGTGGGTTTGGGTTGGTTTTTTTTAATCTTAAAACTCTCTTTTGTAATCAAAAAAGAAAAAATTAACAAGGCACTTTAATAATGAAACGCTTTAGAACTGTGAATTCTTTTTTAATCTACTTTAAATATAGAAACTTCTCTAACAAGACCTTTTCCATAGGAGTCTGCAGTATTTCCTGATTGGATCAAGTGCTTATTTCTGGCCAGCTCTCTGGCAGTTCATTAAAGTGATTGAGGAGCCACCTCTCATTTCTGACAATTGAAAAAGCACCAAAGGCAGAATGGAGACCATGCCATAAATGTCTTAAAGGAAAAGCCTCTCTGCTGCTAGCACTACCTCTGAATTAGGGTTGGTGGACTTTTTCCCTGGATGGTTTTACCTTCTGAGTCCACAACTACACACTCCAGTGACAGAAGGGTCATCCTTCAGTGGTTTATTAGCAATCAGAAATGCTTAGTGTCTGCAAACACATGTACTGAGAGATTCAGTCCTGCTCCATGCCACTGGTTCCATGACTGAAAGACTCTTTTTGCTGTCTAAAACACTATAAACAACCGAAAAGGGGAAAAGAAAAGAAAATGTTGGGGATTATTTTGGCTGTTTGGGGTATTTTAACATTTTATATAGCTCCCATGGGTAGAACTTCCTGGGAGACTTCCTGTTTATTGCTTGTTTCCATGTGCAGTGTGTTTTCCCAGCATGTGGGAAGGCTTCTCCAGTACATGGAGCAGAGCTAGGAGAAATGATGGGTGTGAAAACAACCGTGGTCAGGAGGGGCCAGGGAAGAACTTGGGTCCCAGTCTCTAATGACACTGAGGACAGCTCAGAGGGACCTCCTGCTTTAACCTCTCTTTGAAGTCTGGAAGTCAGCTTGGAGGTTTGGAGGACTGGGACAGTGAGTTTATTTTTTGGGGTTTTTTTCCACCAGAGCTTTCCTGGACCATGGTGAGTACAGTTAAGCAACTGGGGTTGTCTTGAAAGAATTTGTCAGGTTTCCATTTACCAGCTGGTGACTCAGCTGTTGGAGCCTCTGGAAATGTGGCTTGATGTCTGAATTTGATGTGCAGGGAGGATGAAAATAGTGTGATTAAGGGGAACTCTGAGGCTGCTTCATGGCTGACTGTAAAAGTACAGAACTCGTGCTGAGCATGACTACCAGCTGCTGACTGGGAAGGGTGATCCTGGCACATCTTTTCTCCTGTGTTCAAAGACTGTAGAGGTTGTTGCTGGGTGGGGTTGTCTCTTTTGGGGACACAGATGGCCTAAAATGAAAGTGGCAAATATTTGCCACCTCCCAGGGCAGAGTTTGTCTCTTGCAGACCTTCCCTGTCCTGCTTGGTGTAAATATGAAGTCAGATCTCCATGCAGGGCTGCAGGCTGGCACACAGAGCTTCTGCAAGGAGGTTTTTCCATGCTCATGGAGGAGCTGAGCCACAAGGCTCAGCTGGAGTAAGCAGGGAGCTGCTGCATGTGCCAGGATTCACTGGGTGCTGTAATCTTTGGGTTCTGTTCTTTGTCTCAGATTTCAGCCTATTTATTGAGTTTACAGCCCTTCTCCACAGATTAAACAAACCTCCCTGGGTTGTTCTTCCTGCCTGAGGGCAATTGCCTCTTCTAAGCGTTGCAAAACAGCTGTGGGGTGCAAATGGTGTTTGGAGGAAGGGGTCTGGCCCCTCTTGGCAGAGGTGGCCTGGCTGTGGTGCAGCCTGAAGGCAGGAAGGGCTGTTTGGGAAAGCTGTTTGCAAACTGGAGAGACTGACATGGAGAGCTGTAGAGCCTTTGTCCCTTTCAAATCATTGATTTCCTCAGCAGTTTCCCAGTCCTGTTTTCTTTGGCCTTTTAAAATTTAATTTGTTAGGGGGAAGTGTCAAGTGAAAGATACCAGTGTATTGAAGCAGTCTGTGCTGGGAAGTCTATTTGCATGCTCTTGTAGGGATAAGCTGGACTAAATGACTTGGTTATAATTGAAGAAGTTTATTTCTGGGGTCTCCAGTGTGGTTTTGATTTTGGGATTTAATTCTTTACAGATCAAACCCACACTTGTGTTCAGTGCTGGAGAGCACAACTGTCATGTTTTCCTTTCTTCCTTAGGCTCTCATCCAGTGGCCAAGTATCTGGGGTCTGTAGATTATAGATACAACAACTTCTTCCAAGATCTAGCCTGGAGAGATCTGTTCAACAAACTTGAAGCACAGACCACTGGTAAGACTCTGTGTCTGTCTGGCCTGTGTGGGATGAAAAGCTCGAATGAGTAATTTTAGCAAAGGTCAAGTAAATACAAGAGGAAGCAGACAAGTGTTTTTGTTCCTCTTTTCTCCTCACTCCACCACATTCCCATTTCAGATGCTGACCTTTCTAAGCCCTGCACATGGTGGTTTGCAAACAGTTATTGGCTCCCAGAGGCACTAACTAGCTGCCTCTGAGTCATGCTGCTCTTACCTAGCTCTCAGCTTTGTTCTTTGATGTGGAGGTCTTGCTACTAAGTTCAGTACATTGCTTTCCTTCAGGAACTGTGCAGCCTAAAACGTTTGGAAAACTGGAAGCTCTGGGAAGATTAACTTCTGTTAGTTGTGTGTGAGAAAGATCCTGCCAGCAGACTTGAAAACATTCTCATTAAAGAAGAATTTTGTTCTTCACCAGTGTGGTAACAAGTGGGAGCTGTCCTAGGTCAGACCAACAAGTTCCTGTTCTGATCTGAGTTTTTTCTAGGCCAGTTTAAAGCCTTACTTCATGTTAAAGTACTAATTTGTTTAAAATATTAATGCTTACAGTTTCTTCCTCCGTTTCTTCAAGAACAGAAAGAAACAGGAGAAAGGGGGATTTGCAATACTGAGGGCTCTGTGGAGGGTTGAGATTTGATGCTGTCATGGGCAGCATTGCTCTTACAGAAATCTCATTAGAAGGAAAAAGCTTTGGAGTTTGTGGAGCACCATGAGTGTGGGGAGGTGGCAGTGTGGTTCTCCCTGCTGGAATTGCAGAGTTCCTGAGGCTCGCAGGGTGCTCCTGGAAGTCCTCTAGCCATGAGAGGAGGAGAGAGACCTCTTCATGGGTAATTGTTCAGAGCTTTTCCAGCAGATGGGGACATGGCTGGACAAAGCTTGGGGCAGCCTGTTCTGCAGATGAAGTCAGCCCTGTTTGGAGCAGGATGCTGGACTAGAAATCTCCTCATGTACCATCCAACCTACACTTTCTCTTAATCCTAAATTCGTGGAAGAACTGCTGTATGGAACTGGTTTCCTTTAATTGCTTGCTGCACCTGAAAATGCAGAAAAATGTCAATTTAGACTTGATTTTTGTGTCTGAATTAGGAATACCTCATTACCTGAGAGTCATATCTGTTCCTTAGTTGGTTACATGTTGTGTGCTGTGAGGAAAATTCCACCTCATTTTTGTATAGTGCAGACTTTGTACATTCTGCATTTTTGTCTGTGTGGTGGCAACTGCACAGAAATTCCATGATGGCCCATGAGGCTCTGGTAGAGAATCACAACTCTTACCAGTTCACCGTTCAAATACAAAGAGTCAGGGTTAAAATGCTCATTATAAAGTATGGAAGTGCCTGGTGAAGGTCACTTGTGTTCCTGTGATCTCACAGTTGAGGCTCTTTGGTTGAAACCAAATAAACGTGGAAGGCATTTAAGAAATGTCTTTGTGGTTTATTCAAGTTGACACAATCTCACAAATACATGTGATCTTTGTGCTTTTCCTACCCTTGTGTGTCCCTCAGTCTTTTTGGTCAACTCAGCAAGGCCATGAGCTCATTAGAAACTCAGGTAACTCGGTGCTGGTGTGAGCAGAGCATCTCACCTGGGAGAGATGGCCAGGCACTTTCTTCAGCAGATACCTGCAGTCAAGGTGTGAAAAAGTCCAAAACTGACTTCAGGCAGGTACAAAGAAAAGCTTTTAACAAACCTAAAAGACCCAAGATTGAATCAGAAATGCTGAGTACAGATTCAGCTTTCCTGTACTCTGGGGTAGGCAGAGTTTCCAGTGCAAGATGCAGTCCATATCATCACCATCAGCAGGTGGAGGACAGTGCTGGCAGTGATCTAAGGAGTCACTTCAATGCTTTTCCCTCTTGTTCTCCTGCAGTTTCAGAAGCCCCCGACGTCGTGTCCCGGATAACGCAGTACATAGCAGGGGCAAACTGTGCCCACCAGCTGCCCATTGCTGAAGCCATGCTGACCTACAAACAGAAGAGGTATGGCCCCCTGGTCCTGCTGGCTCCCAGGACGAGCAGCTGCTTGAAAGCAAAGTGCTTTTCTCATGTCGTGCCAGCAGTCTGAAACCTGCTCCAAGTGGTAGAACCCTTGGGAGCCTCACGGTAGCCTGCACCCAGTGGTGTGTCTCACTCAGTGGATCTACAGCTGTGGGGTTGCTTTCAGTGCAGGGATTCTTTTTTTTTTTTTTTGCTTTTTGAAGATACAAGGGGTTTGGGGAAGTGGGGGCTAAGCAGGATGGGGAATGGACAGATTCTGTGTGCTTAGATTCCAGAGATCTCCCACCACAGCAACCTTAGGTGTGTAAGACTAGACCTTGGCATTCTCCCACAAAGTATCTTCCATGAGACCTGACCTTTTTTCTTTGGTGTTTAGGGAACTAAACCCCTTTGTTTTTGGAGTGTAAATAGCAGAGCTTCTTGCAGGAGAGACAGAATCCTTGTTGATTGGCAGTTGCGGGCTAGCAGGACTCCTGCTGAGGAGGGCTGACATTCACCAGATTTTATTTCAACTTTTCTTAAGGGATAAGCAGCCTGTAGGAGGGAGGATTGTGGCCTGAAAACAGGATTTAGGAGTATGCAGGGCTTCCTGTGGCCATGGTCCAGGAAGAAGAGTAACTGTCACTAAACGGTAGAGAAGCACTGTTATCAAGGGACACAGGAGAATAATAGATTTGCACTCAGCTCATGTGACATTTCTCAGTTGGGGACTAGCAACTCCCTGTGAGACATGGATGTTGTTAATTGTTAACTACTTCTATTTGATTTTTCATTTTTGGTCCATTAACATCCCTTACTGGTATCTCCTTTGCCTAAAAATTGGGAGAAATTAAAAGTGTGGATAGCGTCACTTTTTCCCCTTCTTTTTGGAATTTCTCATTGCTTTTCCATTCCTGTGTCTGCTCTCCTATTACTGTGCAGAAATGATCCAGTGAAATTTCACCCATTATACATGTTTTTCCTGTATTTCCAGACTGACTAGTCAAGTAAAAGAGACTAGTCTAGTCTCTGCAAGTATTTGTGGACTTCTGTAAAGTTAGCATGATAATAAGGATGAAATTTAGAGCTGCAGCGTACTTGAAGCTCGTGCCTCCAGTTTTCCATTTTGTTTTTGGGGTGAAGGCTTGCCTTAGCAGCAGGGAGCTCAGACACCCCAGTGCAGTGTGAACCCCTTCTGAGGCTGCCTGGTTCTTTCTCTGCACCCTTCAGGTGCTGGGTTCTGCACGGCTTTCCACTGCCTCCTCCATTCTGTTACAGCTTCATTTTTGTCGTTAACACACATTTAAACGCTTTGAGTTTCTAATGTGTCCAGAAAGGTCAATTCATCACTTAGATGGAAAACAGCTGAAGTGTATTTGAGCACCTTGCCCTTCCCAGCAGTGTGCAGGACCACTTTACCCAGCTGGTCTGATCCATTTGGGTTTGACACCCTTTGGACCCTGGTGCCATGCCTGAAGCTGTTCAGTTTTAATTCAGGAGGTTATTGGGAAGAGAGATTGCTGAAACTCCTGGTCAGACTCTGCTGTGTGTCTACCTTAAAATAACTTCTCCTTTCAGGTTAGTATCCCATGAGCAAAGGAGAGTGAGTCAGAGGAACAGGCTTTCCAGTGGAGGAGGGGCAGTTGTCTCCTCTGTGCCTTCCTTTAGGAATGGGGGTCTCTGTCATTGGCAACTTAGGGAGGGTATTGCTAAAAACAACACAGAAATTGTGTCTCTGTCAGCACTATCTCAACGAATGCATCACTTTGTTGTAAGTATAATAACACATTTATCTTTTTCTTTGGTTGCTTCCTGAAAAGGAAAAAGAGCTTTCATTTTGATTTTGCCATAAGGTATCAGTTCCTTTTAGGTTCCCTCTCCCATCTCCCGTCTCTTTTCCTGGTGAACTGGTGATTTGTGCCTTGTTTAACAGCTCCTGCAGGTCTGGGATGCACAGTTTGTGCTTTAGGTTGAATTCTGCTCACTGCTTTGAAACTATGGCATCTGCTGGCAAGTGACTGCTGTGCCTTTGGACCACACATTTGGGTTCCCATGGTGTAGACTGAGTGGGGATGAAGGAGTTGTTGAGAGAGTAGCTTAGAGCACTACAACACGGAGAAGGAGGGATTTTTTTCTTGCCTTTTCCCTTAGCCATCAGAAGATATAGTGTAGCTTCAGAAGCATCAGGACTGAGAAAAAGCTTTTCAGTTCCCATCTGTTGGAACTGGAGTGCTGTAGGTGGCACTCAGTATCTCAGGGTGGGGATCAGCTGTGCAGTGTCCGAGCGCAGACCAGCAAATCTCCTCCCTGTAATTAAAAATTTAAGGTTAGTCTCTTGCTGGCAGAGCATCCCAAACATATGGGACTTCCCTGAGCTTAAGAAAGAGAAGGAAGATTTGTGCTAGCAGTGGAGCTGTGCTCTCTGAGCCGCCTCCAAAACCCCCATGCTCTGCAGGGTCCCCTGCTTTGAATCATATGATTATTGGGCATTTTTTATTTTGTACTCAGCACACAAAGTTACTGCAACTCGCTCCCCCTTGAGGGCAGAGGTGAATGCCTTCTCCAAGGCCAGCTTTCAGGGCAGTGGTCCAGGTAAAAACAAGCAGCACTACCTCCAAATTAATTGCAGGAGAAATCTCCCAGAATCCTGGCATTTGCTCTGTTAAACAAGCCCTAGTGGTCCAGGGAAAGCCAAGCCAGTCTCTAGGATGTAGCTGTATGTGATGAGCTGCTTTATAACTCTCTTGCCAGCTGTCCCTACTCTAACTGACCCCGCTCTGTCCCCGTGCCCTTGTTCTGTTTGTCATGGCAGAGGTTGGCGCATGTACTGCCTGTGATGGACTGCAATGGTGCCAAAGCTTTGTCCTGGTCTTCTGGAGCATCTGCTGACCTTACCTGAAAGCAGGGGGGCTGGCTGTAAGGAAAGGGGTTCAAGAAGGAAATGAAGTGTCCTTGCAGCTCCTCTGAGTTACACTGGGTGACTGACTCTATATGTGAGCTCTGGGAGAAGTCCTGGTTACTGAATTCTGAAGGAACAGTGCAATCCAGGCAACACATGGAGTGCTGAGACTGTGGGGACAGGGGTGGGCCTCTCACTAGGAGGGGCATGTCATTGATACCTCTCTGCACTGTTTCCTTGAAAGAAACCCTGTGGTATTTGAGGTCTGAGATTCAGCGCTCACTCATTCTCAGTGCAGCTGCATTGCTGGTCAGTTCTGGGCTGGTGTCACCCACTGTAATTCAGTGCCCAGCACAGCCCATGCCATGTGACTTCTGGACAGCCCTTGCATGAATCTGGGGAGCAGCCTGGCTGTTGGAAATGGAAGCATTGTTCACTTGTCAGGGCAAGGGCTGGTTCACTGCCTGCATGGCTGTTTAGCAAATGCTTTTGAGAGCACTTCCCAGCTCTTGTTCCCAGTTCCCTTGGATTGGAGGGCTCCTGGGAAGCACGGATTACACTGATTTTTGCCTGCTGTGTGCCTCGAGGCCCTGCAGGGCAGCAGTGGCTGAGCAGAGTCCAGGTCATTGCTCTGAGTGCTTCTCCTCAAACACACCCTGCAGCAGTTGCTGGGCATGAATACAGCTGGTGAAGATGGGCCTAGTCCCTCCCCTGACTCAGCAGAGCCCATTTTACTTGGCTGGTTACTGCAGGAAACTCCTTGGGCAGCTGCTGGAAATGCAACAGGAGTGGAGCAGAGGAGAGTCAAGGCTCAAGAAATTATGGATGTCCTTTGAGTATGTCCAGCCCGCCACAGGAATGTCAAGAGTGCTGGAAAGAAGGTTTTTGGGAGGGCTGAGAGGAGACTCATGTGTCATGAGGAGCTGGTGTTGCTTTGTGCCTTTTTTGGTCTGAGCCTGGTGGAACCAGGATGGTGTTAGCCAGGAGTTGCCTAGTGGGCAGGACAGATTTCATACCATAGATGAGTGAAGAGTTGGTGGTGGTGCCTGGCCTGAAAAGGGTCAGAGTCCTGCTAGTCCTTCAGGGATAAAAGTCCTCTCTTTTCTGTTGCCTCCTTCAGGGCTTGACTGGAATAAAGGCAGTACCTGAGACCCTCCTGGTTAGAGAGATGACATGTCAATAACTGCTAAAAATCACAAACTGGGGCCAGGTCTGGCTCTAAATTGCAGCTGAGGTACCAGGGCCTTCAGAAGCCCTGTGGGTAAAAAAAAGCCTTGGACATGTGGGGTTAACACTCTGCAGTGTGGGAATCTGTGCAGCCGAGGTAATGAGGGGAAGCTGCCTTTCTAGAGATGGGAGGTATTTTAGTTGCAGGGCTGTGGTAGGAGGAGGAATCAAAGTGGCTGTTATCAAGGTGAAAGGATTCTGAATTAATGTTTTGGGATCTTGAGATCCTGAAGAACGAAAGGAGCATGAAGGAGGAAATGAAGAACAAGGACGGTCGTCTCAACTTTTCTTCCATCCACATGAAAAGCAGCTGTTTGGATAAGCTGCATTTTCAGAGACACGTGCAAGACCAGAGTTCCCAAGAGGAATGTGACAGGACTGGGCTAGCTGAGCTGAAATCCAGCTGGATTGCTTCAGGAACAGTCTGTCCATCATTGTGAGCTGTGATAAATGGTGACTGAAGCAAATGATGTGTTTCAGAATTGGCCCTGAGCTCTCTGCACTGGGAATCAGAGCTCCCAGGGGGAACGAGAATGAGTTTTCTGCTGGAACTGGGGACATGGTTTGTTTTTTCAGAGCTCGGAGCACAGCCATCCAGTGGCTGAGAGGTGACTGGGTGGCTGTTGTGCTTCCCTCGCTTGGTGAGTGGGACTCACTTTCTGCTGGCCTCCAAGCCCACGGAGCTGAAGGAAAGAGAAGAGAGCTGAGCCTCTGTTCTGTGCCTCCCAACAGCTCTGTGGTTTTCCAGCAAAACTGGAGCTGGAAATGCCATGTTTTCAGGAGATGTGTTTGCTGGGGACCTGCAGCTGTATTTGAAAAGATAGGACCTTTCTGCCTTCCAACATGGAATCAAGGACTGGGTGACTTTTTCCTGTGCTTTAGGAGAACAATGAGGGTGCAGTGCCTGAGGGTGTGAGGTAGGAAGGGAGCAAAGGCCCTGGCTTTGCTTTAAGGATGGATAAACAGAGCTGAACCAAGGCAAGAGGCTGTTTGCAAAATCATGTTCTGCTCTGGACCACGAGGGAGTTCTGGCTGAGTCATGTTCACTGCAGTTTTGTCATCCTTTCCTTGGGGCTTAGAGGAAAGTGCCCATCCTGTGCTGATCACACAGGTTAACAACCTTTGTGCATTTGGCACATTTCTGATCAGTGCTGGAAACAGCACAGAAATACCTGCAGTATTTATGCTACTCACAGCTAAATTCTGGATGAAGGCAATGCTGGATGGGTTTTTCTGAGCACTGGGGGATGCACAGGAAGAAACATGAGAAGTCTCAGTGTTTGTCTGCTTCCTACCTGTTTCTTGTGCTCTGTCACTGAGAAATGTGTGTCTTGCCCGTGCAGTCGCTCCCCTCTGCTGAACTGTAGTTCCTCCAAACATGTGGATGTGCCCCTGTGATCTTCTCCTCACCCTGTGGGTCCATCTCTGATCTCTGTTGCCACTGAAGGGAGCAATGGCTCTGCAGGCCCTTCTGGCTTGCCTTCTTCCTCACTCAGCTCTTCTTCCTCATCTTTGTTGAGTCTCCCCCTAATTCCTGCTAGGTTTGACTGTGGCCTTCATTGCTGGTCCTTCTTCACCCTCTGCTTTCTAGTGGGGCCCAGAGGATTTGCTTTCCAAATGTGTGTGGTGTTGTCTCTGGCTCTTTCTGGGACTCGATGTGCCTTTTGTTCAGCTTGGTTTAGCTGTGGGTGTGTGTCCTGGTGCCCGAGCTTTCAGGTGTGCCTGTGCAAGGGCTTGTGAGCTGCCAGCAGCAGGGAAGGCGTGTGAGTGTGTTGATGCCTTGGAGCAGCTACCTAGAACAGAGGCTAGACAAGGTTAAGAGAATCAAGTGGGTATTTATTCAAGGCCTTCAGTAGATACACCTTGGGCAGTCAGAAGCCTCCAAGAGGAGCTACACCCAAGATGGACAAAGGTCTCGAGTTTTTCATACAATAAGAAGTTTGGTCTATTTGCATATCAGGGGTTAATTATCCAATTACAGCTCAGGTAATGAAGTCACATGTCCCCAGTTTGCTCCCCCCAACTCACTTTTGTTCATACTTTTTGGGGCCTGAGGCTGTAGGGTGTCCTTGGGTTCCAGGCCCAGAGGAATTGCTTTGCCTGACCAAAGTGTCAAGACAGTAGCTAACACTGTATATGAAAGCACAGGATTTGAAAACTATGCAGCTAAAATCTCAAGGCATCAGTGTGAGTGTGTGGGCCTGAGGGCCCATCCCTGCTGGTCCTTCATGGCGTGTCCCTCACGGCCTGTGACCCGTGGCAGGGCCCTGCTTTGGCAGTGCCAGGATGTGCCAGCTGTGGCACAAGGCTGCAAGGGGGGACTCCTGGAGGCCGTGCGTGCAGAGCGCCTTGGCTCCTAGTAAGTAACACCCAGAGCTCCGTGTTGTTGTGGCACAGATCCATTTCCTCGCAGTAGGAGGTCCTGTGTCTGTGATGGCTGCCGTGCCCTTCAAGCATGTTTCTCTGGGGAGCGTGAGGGAGGGAGGAAGAGCCTTTCCCCCCTCCCGGAGATGTGCTGTAGGCTGTGTGCTCCTCCCCTCCCTGCAGGCTCTTAGTGCTGGCAGGGGGCCCTGAGAGGAGCCTTGGACTGGCACTTGCATCCTGTCCGTCCCTGCTGCATGCTGGAATGCGACGTATGCAGTGAGTATGGTGCCCGGGGTGCAGGCCAAGCTGCTAACAACTCTCTTCTCTTTGCCTTTAGCCCCGACGAAGAATCTTCGCAGAAGTTCATTCCCTTTGTCGGGGTGAGTGCTGCCATGGTTGTGCTGTCTCAAGCAAGCTAGAATGTGTTCACAGCTATTAACCTAAACAGGTTTCTGGAGTAGAGCAGAAGCCATTGGATGCTCTAAGGCAGATTTATCAGCGTGAGAATCTGATGGTTGGATGCAGCTGCCTGATATGGAAGCAAACCTCTGAGACACTTCAGGGTATATTTTACTTCTCAGATAGGAATGTGCTGTGTCCCTGGAAACCTGATCACAGGGATGCTGTGCCTAGCATTGCCCTGGTTGATTGTTTTGACCAAATTTGCAGTTCCAGTGTCAGTCCTCTGCATGCTTGTCACTAATGGTCTCCCATCCTTAGTGTCCCATCTATTCCTGGGAAGTAGAGAGTACATCCTGGCAGGGAGATGATTTATACGACTGTCATGTATTTGGGGGAGTAGTCCCTAGATTTTTCATCCTGTCTTTAAGTGTTCCCATCTGAGGTGCCAAGTGCAGAGTATCTGGACAGGGCCATGCTTGTTCTTCTGTCACTGTACTTTGTGCACTGTGCTGTTTGCCTTTTTTAGCTTCCCTCCCCTTCTTTGATCATGCTCTTCAATTCATTAAGTTTTAGGTGTAAAGTCATTGACCTGCAGCCAGAAGAAATCCCTTGGCTCTTCTTCAGCTCTTGGATGTCCTCTTCCCAGTTTCTGCTGCTGTCTTGCACGCTGGCCTTGCTGTGCCTGCTCTGTGACACTGACACATCCGTGTCCCCTCTCTGTCCCAGCCCTGTGTCAGAGCTCATCTGAAATCCCAAGGCATTTAAAGAGCTTAGTCTCTCTTGCCCTCAGGCTGACCCTGCTTTCACTCTGGTGTCTCCTCATAGTGAGAGTCTGTCTCTGCAGTATTCCTGAGGTGACAGTCTGCTTTTGTTTGTTGAAGGAGAGATGCCTTCTGGAAGCAGACAGACACATCTACCCAATTTGTTCCCTGCTGATGAGCTTTGCTGGGAACTTGTATCAACCAGGAACCGCAATTTCTAGTGATGAACTGTTTTTACAAAACAGCTGTTTCACCTTTCCCAGTAATGTGAAAAGCCTAGAGGACTTGGAACATCCCAGAATGTTGTTGGGCTCTGCAAGCTCTTTTTCAGGACTGATTTTGTCCTGTATTATGTGCAAGCAAATGGAGCTCAGAGTGTTTATCTAAAGTGATTGTTGTCCTGATATTAGCACTGCTTTTCCAGTCTGGATTGGATTATCTGAAAGTGGTGGAATGGCTTTGTTGTGCACATAACATTACCAATCCCCCAAAAAACTTGCATTGAAAGCACAGTCTGACTTCCTGTGTCACTGGTGATGAGGGTCAAATCAGTGCTGCTTGCTCCTGATTCCTGACACTGTAATTCCCCATGATACACATCAGAAGAGACTGAAGGGTCAATTGCAGGTGTCTCACAAAGTCTGTGGCTGGACATGAACACTGAGGCTGTTTCCTTCAGCTGCAGCCTGCTCAGAGCTGTTGGACAAGGAAAAGAGGGACCCAGTGACTTCTGGCTTTGCAGTTCCTGATGTCGGCTACACTCTTGGCTTTTGGGGTGCCAATCCTGATGTCCTGCAGCTGGATTGTGCAGTCTCTGACCCAGAAATGAGCAGGGCAGTGCTGTGCTGCTCAGCTGGGCTCAGAGTGGTGGGAGTGGAGCCTCACAAGGGGCCAGATGGGCCCAAAAGCCAGGCTCAGGCTGTGTTGTGCTGACAGCCAGTTGCCAGGAGAGTTAACAGGATGTGCCTCTTCCTGCAGGGAAAGGGGGCTGGCTGCTGCAACTTCCCTGGATGGAGGCCTATTGGAACTGCATGGTCTCATTCACCTCCCCAAGTGGAGGGAAGGGGACATGTTTAACCTTGTGTTCCTCCCATGTGTCTGAACTTGAGCATCTTCAGTCAGCCAAGAAGGAGGAAAAGGCCAGAAGAGATTTCCTGCCTGGCCTGCAGATCAAGGTGGCTGCAGCCAGTTTTCTGTGTTGCTTGTCCCTCCCCTGACTCTGCTCCTCTTGTTCACAGCCAGTGACTGTCTGTGAAACATCCTCTTGTTGTTTAACACATACAGCACAAATGGCTGCTGCACTCCAGAGCCTGATTTGGTACCCTTTGGATGGAGATTGGCCAAACTGAGCTGCAGCCTCCTTCTCCCAAGCCAGTGAGCCCTCAGGGAGCCTGGGTACACACTGCTGAATTCATGATGGCTTTTTCAAGACTGAATCTAAGTGAGAATCCACCAGAGAGCCTGACAACTCTCCAAGATCTACTGTTGAGCATACCTCTCCCTGCCCTCCAAACTCTGTAAAGCATTTTGCTTCGAATAATTAATTTTTTTTTTTTTGGATCCCGTATTACAGAAATGTGCTCCCTAGAGATGTGGTCCAGACATGGTTGTGTCTGAACTTAATGACCTTCTATTTTCAAACTACAGAGTGTGCATGACATCATTTCTCATTCTAAAGCAGATTTTATTGACCTGAGCTCCCTTTGCAGCTCTTTCCCATTTGTCAGCACTTGTGTAGGGTAGACATACAAGTTCCTTAAGGACCTTAAAAAGGGTCTCTTCTCTGCAATGTTAAGAGTGATGGTCCCTGTGTACCATAGCAGATTATCACTGCAGAAAGTCTCTGCTTTTATATCACCAAGGGCCAGTTTATCTTTCGTGGCATAGTGTGTTCTTGGGAGTTTGTTTGCAGCATGTTCTGTTCCACAAATTATTGCCAGTGACATTTATCATTAATCTTAATGTACTAGCTGGTGATTGGCCACCCACATTTGTGCCCTTATTACAGTGTGATCTGGATCCTTCTGACCTGTCCATGTGGTGGTTTGTCCCTGTCTGCCTCCAGAGGCTTCATCTTCTTTGTTGGATGCTTCCCTTGTTTAGAGAAGAGATAACTCTGATCAGAAATTGTACTTTGTTGCTTCTGTGGTTTCCTAACAAACCCCAGCTGTGCTGTACCCTGGAAGTGGCTTCCACTCTTGAGCAGTGGAAGCAGTGTGTCTGTAATTAGCAGGTGCATCAAAGCAGTGCTGAAGGGATGTTTAAGAGCCTTTCTCCTCCCTGTAGCTGCCATAGTTTGGAGCTGATGGGCTGTTCAGAGCTGGTAACAGCTCTGCAGGGCCTATGCTGTCCTTTGTGTGAGTTAGGGAAGGGCTGTGAGCGGGCACTGCTTGGCTGGATATTGCCAGGACCTCTCTGGCTCTTAAAGGACTCGTTCTTAACCCCTCTGACTGCAGGGACAGTGCTATGGAGAGTGCAGAGATGAGCTTGATGCTGGGGTTTAGGTTCCTGGAGTTCAGGGGGCTCCTGTTTGATAGAGCTCTTCTGTTTTGCCCCCTATAGGTGGTGAAGGTTGGAATAGTGGAACAGTCCTCTGCAACGTCAGGTAAGGAACATTTTGAGTGTGCTTTCTGTGTCCTACAGCAGGTGGGAGCCTGACTTCACAGGCTGAACAGACTTGTCCATTGCTGATGCCTTGGCTCTTTGTGAGGTGGAATTGGATTTTATTAGCTCCCACTGGTTTGTCTGCAGAAAGAGAACCCTCTCTCTTGGGAGAGACCCTTTTTCTTGTTACTTTACATGGAGCTTCAGGCCAGGTGTAATTCCCACACCTACATCCAAGGAAGCTCTACTCTCTCTACGTTTTTCTAAGGTGTGTTGTCAGTGGGGTGGATTCACTGTTACAGTTGTTCGAGATTCCTGCTTCAGCCTGAGGAGGCAGTTCATCAGAAGTTCATGCCTGTCTCCCTCCAGTGGGCTCAATTGCTGAATAAAATTGATCTCAGTGCCTGGGAGCATCAGGGTGGGCAAAATTTTAGATCCATTATTTTTTACTGGGGGGAGTAGCAAAGCTGATGTACAGGATACTGTCTGCTTATGTACACAGACATGGGGTGGTGCTATTTTGTCAATGTGAACTTCATTTTTTCCTCCTTCATATGCACAGGAATGTTGTTTTCCTTGTCTTGGGATTGTTTCTTGTGTTGCTTCACTGTCAAGCCCAGATTCTTGTGGCCTGGGTTCCACATAGGTTTGTGTATGGAGGCAGCCCTTGTGTGGGTCACTCCTTGCTGCCACAGTGCTCCCACCATCCTACAGGGCCAACAGGAAGCGGATGAAACCTTGGTTGTGGAGGCAGGGGGAATGGGGAGATCCCTGTGATGGCCCAGAGGTGCTGGATTCCAAGAGTGCTGCTGCCCTGCAGTGGCTGCAGGGGGACATTCCCTGTAGGACATCAGTGGATGTGGATGTGGCTGTGCAGGAGGCTCAAAATCAGCTGGGAGCAAACCCTTGGAGAGCAGATGCCAAATGAGGAACCTAGAGGAGTGTGAATGTCTGTGCCTGCCTCGTACGCAGACATACAAAACCCCTCAGAAGTGTGGAGCCAGTCAGATCTGATGGGCCAGCACACCTGTGGATTGAATCTGAACAAAACATGTGCAGCAGGAGCACGGACAAGGAGACTGAGCTTTATCCCAGTGTCCTGTGCTGTGAGATAAACCCAGATAAACAGCTTGACTTCCTTTTTTTAAGGTGACTCTGATGATGCAGCTCCCTCAAGCTCAGTTGTCCTTTCTTCCACCCCGCCTTCCATGTCTCCTGCTGTGAAAGAAGCCTCCCCCACGCCCCCTTCCTCACCATCTGTTACAGGCAGCTTCTCCTCCCCAAGGTAAACCATGTTTTGTCTCCTTACAGTTCCCTTGGCTGGCTTATCTGGCATGAGATGGCAGAGAACTCCTCCAGAGGAAAAACTGTAGTTCTTTCTTCATCCCTAGCAAAAATTTGGAGTTGTCACCTTTCCCCTTCACCTCTTTTGCCTCTGGAGTGGCCGTGTCCCTGCTAAGGCTGACAAGGTCCTGGGGAGGGCAGGGGGGATTTTACACTTGGTAGGAATGTCTCAAGGGCAGGATTCTCTTGAGAAGATATATATTCCAAAAAATTATTGACTCTTAATACACATGGGTGCCAGGCCTAATCCCTCATGATTCCGATGTTTTTAATGGCCAAGTGAGTGTAAGGTCAGAGTGACTTTTGAAGGAGCTGATGACTCTCTCTGTGAGAGTAATGCTGGCAATTGTAAGGTGGAACTTCAGCTCCCATTCATGTGTGCTCCTGAAAGCATATCTGAACAGCAAGGAGACTGTACCTGTAGATAATATTAAGCCCTGGTTTAGCTGAATTTTTTAGGGGTGAAGGGAAGAAACCCTTAGCAAGCTGCCAGTAGGACTTGCCCTGGCCAGGACTCTTCATTTTGTAGCTGCGCAAAATGTTGGTGTAGCTGTCTAACACTTTGTGTGCAGTTCTGGTACTCAGAAGCACTTGGTGAAGTTCCCCTTGATTTTGTTAACCTCCCCTGAACCATAGCAGCATCCTTGTGAGAAGGGGAAACTAGAAGCATTTGGACTCTGCAGTATAGGAGAGGAGACAAGGCACCCAAGGTTTGGAAAGTAAGGGAGTTTTGGGTTTCTTGAGGGTGGCAGAGCACTGGAACAGATGCCTAGAGAGGTTGTGGAGTCTCCCTCTCTGGAGACATCCCAAACCCACCTGGATGCATCCCTGTGTCACCTACTCTGGGTGACCCTGCCTTGGCAGGGGGGTTGGACTGGACCGTCTCTAGAGTTCTCTTCCAACCCCAACAATTCTGGGATTCTCTGAATCCTGTGACACAAGAGCTGGGGACACACAGTGACACTGCAAGAGCTCAAAAGGGACAAAGGAAGGGACCACGTCTGCCTCTGCTGCTTCTGTGGCAGCAGCAGATCAAAGAGGGGTCAGACAAATTCACAGACAGCAGATCTGTTAATGGATACTAAAGGATGTTTCAGGGATGTCCTCTCCAGCATCCCTAATGCTGTGATTGTCAGGCTGGGGAAGTGCCAGGGCATGCTCTGAGGCTGGGCTTATGTGCTGTCCCCAAGTAGCATCCCCTGCTGTCACTGTTGGAGACAGAATGGGGACCTTTTGTGTCCACCCCAGAGTGCCCTGCAGGAACCTTTAACCTCTGACTTCTTAAGCTGGCTTAGGAGTTCCCTTTTAACAAGAGGAAATGGAGGTGTGAAAGTCCCAGTTTAGGTGCCCAGCGCTGGAAGGTGTTAGTGTCCAGTTCCCCAGGCCCCTCCTGTTGTGTCCCTGTGGTTTGGTGGCAGGAGAGCCCTGTGTGCCCCAGCAGCAGCTGGCTGGCAGTGCAGAGAGCTGGGGGCTGTGCAGGCTCTAGGGAGCAGAGCTGAATCCTTATGTGTCAGCTTTGTTGTGTGGGCTTTCCAAAGGTGGAAGTGGTTTGGGAACTGGTGCCCACAAGAGCACCAATATTAAAGTTGTGAGCCATGAATGTGATAAATCTGAAGCTGACACCCCAGCTCTAGGAATCTGGTACTTTTTGGTTTCATACTGTGCGGTAAAATCATCAAGAAATGAGGAAGTGTAGGTTCAACATTGTTCCATCTCCCCTGATGTGTAAGTGACAGCACAGGGGGTGCAGCGTGACCCAAACCAAGTGATTAAGCCACATGTTTAACTGGCAATGGAACATCTGAAATCTTGCCTGGCCCTAGTGAGTATTAGGATACTTTGTCGTTATGACTGAGTTGAGAAATGTGGTGCAAAGGAGCCTTAAAACTCAAAGCATTGTCCTTAAAGAATGTCACTTCTGAATATTGCCCTGAGAACCAAAAACCTGGTTTTGGTCATCAAAGATGAACTCTGCTTTGGAGTCTGGCTTTTAGCTGAATAAATGGCAAAGAAAAGGAAATGATTTGCTGAGAGGACTGTAATGGTGGGACGTCCTTGTTTTACCTTGAGTTTCGTATTAGACAGGTGGTGCAGAGGGATGCATATTTCATTCAAGATCACAGATTTATCTTCCTTAACAACTGCCATTTCTCAAACTGGGGACAGAGACTGGTAAATTTAGGTTTTTGTCTAGTACTTGTGTATTATTAAACACTGATTGTCACTGTGTAGGAAGAAGTACAGGCTGTCACTTGTAGGGCTGCTGAGTGATGAACCCCTGCTCCCCTCAGGGTTAGCAGTGAGAGGCAGGGGCAGGAAAGGGCTCGAGCTTCCCAGGCTGCTCATCTTACCTTTGCTGGCTCAAGAAAGGGCTGGCAGCATGTTTTGGTGATGCACTGCTGCTACCACATGGTGCACAGGAGTTTTCAACAATAGAGTATCCTGAAATCTGCTGTTGTTTAGCAAACAACACAGGGCTGGCAGAACATTTTTTCCAACAGTGGAATTCCCCAGCAAGTGGCAAGGCTTGGGGGTAGGCAATTGCAAAAAGCAAGTCAGGGAGACTGGGAACTGAGTGCCTGATGTTCAGGGACTTGCCAAGTCTGTGTTCACCCCAGTTGAGAGTTGGTTTTGGCAGTGCTGCGCCTGGACGGAGTCACTCATCAGTGCTCAGGAGGCACCAGCAACGTGCTTACAGCCTCTTTTCCCCACTCAAAGATGAAGTAATCTGGGCCACCTCAGGAGCTGCCTTTGCTGCTGTGTCAGGGAACTCAGCATCATCTAAGGAAAGTGCTGGTGTGCTCCCTCTCCCACTGCTTGCCCTCATTACTGCAGCAGGTCAGCTTGTCTCGGCTCACTGAGGTTCTGTGCCATGGGACCCAGGCTGCATCTCTCAGGGGTAACTCCTTGGGCTTCTGTAATTGCTGAGTCTCACTATGAAGTGTCACTGCATGATTCCCCAAAGAGCCAGCTGTTTATCCTCTGGCCAGGAGTGGCAGCCACTCTGACAAAACCCTGCTGAGAGGTGCGCAGAAATTACCTCCTTCTCTTGTTTCCCAGCCAGGGCCTCGGTGCTGAGTTGATGGGCCTGCAGGTGGATTACTGGATTGCAGCTCCACCCATGGACAGGAAGAGAGACCTGGAGAAGAAGGACCCCTCCACTACCAAAAACACTCTGAAATGCACTTTCCGGTCCCTCCAGGTCAGCAGGCTGCCGGCCAGCGGCGAGATTGCCACCACGCCAACCATGTCCATGACTGTCGTGACAAAAGAGAAGAACAAAAAAGGTAATGTGTCCTCCTGTCCCTGTCCTGGTGCTCCAGAGCTGCCTGACTTGTCAGTGCTGGATTACAGCACCTCAGTCCTGTTTTTATCCCCAAAAGCTTAATCAGTTGATGAGAAGTGACTGCATGAAGTGATAGGGTTTGAAGGATGTTTCCTCTGTGCGAGGTAAAAAGGGGATGTGTTCACCCTGATGGCTGAACAGCTAAGGTGGTGTGGCCCAAATGAACAAAGGTGGGGACAGAGCAAGGACATGGAGAAGGCCATGCTCTGGGCAGCTTCCCTGTGTTCCTTGGGAGCCTGCTGGTGCTGTTTTGGGATATTGGATTAGACAAGGGGCAGCTTGTGCCCCAACCACCAGTGAGGGTAAATGGGTCCCTCCTTTCTGGCAGCGTGCTGGAAAGCTGGGATAGCTGCACTTTCTGGGATGATATCCCCATCCTATGAGCCTCTAGCTCAAAAGAGCCACAGAGAATAAAAAAGGCATGTAAGGGAAAAAAAAAAGCCCAGCAAGTATCACAGATCCCTGTGAGGTGACAAAACAGGAGTACCCCCTGAACTGGAGTCTGGGACTTCCCACTCTCCTCCTGCACCCACCCCCACACTGCAGCCAGTGGGGTGATCCAGAACCTGGAGCAAAGTCCTGGGAGGAGCAGCTGGGGAAACTGAGGGCATTCAGCCCAGAGAAAAGGAGGCTCGGGATGGCCTTATCACTCTCTACCACTGCCTGAAAGGAGGTTTAGCAAGGTGGGTGTCAGTCTCTTCTCCCAGGTAATGAGGGACAGGACATGAGGAAGTAGCCTCAAGGTTTGCCAGGGGAGACTGAGATTAGCTATTAGAAAAAATTTCTTCACCAGAAGGGTTGTAAAGCCCTAAAACAGACTTTCCAGGGCAGTGGTGAAGCCACCACTCCTATGTGCTTGGAGGTATTTAAAAGATGTGTAGATGTGACACTTGGGGACATGGTGTAGTGAGGCACTTGGCAGTGTTAGATGAGCAGTTCCATTTGATGACCCTGGAGATCTTTTCCAACCTCAGCAATTCCATGATCTTATAGTTGTTATGCTTTTGTACAGAATGCTTTGCAGGTCAAAAGGAAGTAGAAGATAAATACTCTCCTGCTCTTCAACTCGTGGCTTTGAGTTTATTTTCTCAAAACTAACTAACAAAATGGCATTTTGAAATGTTGTCAGTGGTACTGTATTTGCTCCTGGCCTTGGTAATGTAGAACATTTTAGAGATTGAGAACAGCTCTGCAACAAAGTATTTTCAAGGAAGCAGCAAGGCAGTTCTGCACTTACATTTTGGCTGCCAGTCCTTCACAACATCCTCTGCCTGTGGGCCTGGGAGTTACTCCTGGTGGGCTTTGAGAGAAAGCTGGCAGAGCCTCTGGACTGCAAGACCCTGCAGCCAGGTCACTGCCAGGCCAGCACAGCTGTGGCCCTGCTGGTACTGGAGCTGCCACCCCTGGTGTCACCCTTTGTAAGTGTCATGCTGTTGGGAGAAGCCATCCTGAAACACTCCAAATGTTCTTCCCTGAGGCTGGCCCAGCCTGCAGAGGAGATGTTCAACACCACCAGCTTTTGTGGAACCAGTTTGTACATCTTTGCTCATGTATTTGGACAGTTCTTGGGGAACCGGACCCTTTTTTAGTTCTCCGTATGCCTTCCCCATCCACCAGCTGCCCCCCTTTTGTAATCCCTCCTGCTCTCCAGGTGTCTGTGCAGCCCAGGCTGTGTTGGGCCACAGTCAGTGCAGCAGACCTGGCACTGCAGATGCATGCTGTCCCAACAGAGCAGGAGCTACCTGAAGGTGCCCTTTGGGGTCAGGATTATGAACTGGGAATGCTTCACATAGAGACATTTAGGGATAAGATGCTCATGTGCATCAATGGTGGTGCTCAGCACTGACAGACTCCTGCCAAAAAGGGAGGATCTTAGGAGTTAGAATTTTCAGACATGAATGTTTAAATGCAAAAACTCAAGTGTCAGTGCAGCTCCTGTGAGTGACATAGATTCACTGTGTGCTGGTTTGCTTTTCTTGCAGTGATGTTTTTGCCCAAGAAAACAAAGGACAAGGAGGTTGAGTCAAAGAGCCAGTGTATTGAAGGAATCAGCAGGTTGATTTGCACAGCAAAACATCAGCAGAACATGCTGCGTGGTAAGTGCAGTGCTTGCACCCCTTTGGGTGCTAGGGCAAGGCTCACATGCTGGGATTGTCCCTCCAGGATAAAGGGCTGAGCTGGTGTCCTACCTTGTGCCCTGGAGCCAGAAAGATGGGAATATTCCTGGGGAATGGGCTTCAGTGTGTCCAGCATGGGGGGATGCTTCAATAGGTCTGGGATGTGGGAAAATCCTCCTTTAGCTATCTCTAAGTCAGTGCTCTGGATGAGGACAAGGATTGGACAGGGCTCCAGTCATCCCCTGTTTCTCTTGCACATCTGGTGCAAGTGTTGGTTGGTGGCAGGTGGTGACGTTGTGGCTGCTCCTCTGGGCAGGGCACATGCTCATGCCACAGCAGGAGCCATGGATGCATCTTGTAGACAGACATGGAGTGTCTGTCAGTGGACCTGGGCATCCAGTAGCAAAAATATCCTTGTAGCCTGTTCAGTGAGTAATCCCCAACAGAGGGATCTGCTTGGGTCACCTCCTTAATCCTGGCCCGGTCCCTGTGAGACTGGCAGGCATGAGGGGTGCTCACAGAGGTGTCACCTCTTCAGGAGACATGGATATCCTGGTCAGAGTGCCAGTGAGGAGAGACTGATGGCCATCTCTGTAAGAGTGCATTTGCTCAAAAAAGAAAATGAAGTGTGTTTAGGAAATCTGAGAAGCCGGATCAGGTGACGCTGAAATCAGCAGTGTGGGGAGCTCTGGTGTCTGTGAGCGATGCTGGAACAACAATCTGGGCTGTTCTCCCCAAACCTGGTGTGCTCCCGAGCCTTTCTCCACAGTGTGTGCGGCTGGGTGGGGCAGAGCAGCTGAGTGTGGCAGGGCCTCCCTCTGCTGACTGCAAAGCTGCCTCAGGCTGGCCACTTCTCCTCGGTGTTTTCTAACTCTCTTCTCTTTTTACCCTCCCCTGCAGTCCTGATCGATGGGGTGGAGTGGAACGACGTCAAGTTCTTTCAGCTGGCAGCACAGTGGTCCTCTCATGTCAAGCACTTTCCCATCTGCATCTTTGGACACTCCAAATGTAACTTCTAGCTGTGCTCGGCGCAGGGACCTTCTGCCCATCCCGAGGACTGCACACCAGGAGCCAGGAACCGCGTGCCAACTCTGACTCGCGTCGCTCTGCCCTCTCCTGCAGAATTAATCACAGATGTGCTTGGATTACTCTTGAATTACTTTTTTCTATTAACTCTTTAAGTTTACTACAAAGGAAGGAAACCCCTTTAAACAAAGGCAAAAAAAAAAACCCAACAACAAGCCAGTCTTAAATATAGATGTGCTGACAACATGAAGTCGTGGGGGAGTTGGCAGGAGCAGGCAACCTGCCCAAGAACGCCTCCTACTTACGAGCAGATAGCTGAGTAACTGCACTGCTTATTAACCTGAGACCTCATTGGTGTGAGTGGGCTGGGGGAGCCGTGGATCAGCTCGAGCAGATTTTGCAGAAGATCATGTGCGTTATGGTGCATTTGGCCTCCCCTCTGTATTTCTAGGAAAAAAGGATGGTCGGTCTTTCTTCCAGCTGCCAAAGGATGAGAGATCAGCGAGTCTGGAGGGAGTTCAACTGTCCAGTGTGGAAAACAAGCCACTTGCAGAGTTAGGGAGGTCTGGAGAGGAGATCCCCTTCAGAGCACGGAGCCTGCCCTGGGACAGGCACGTGTTCGTGCTGAAGAGATGCCTGAGGAGGGTTGAGCAGGAACAGGAATTAGGGAAACACTAAGTGGAAGGAAACTCCCGTGTCCCAGGTCTTTGACAATGACCAAACCGAGCCAGTCTCTGTGTTCCCCAGCTGGCTGTACTGCTGAGGGGGCACCATGTCAGTGGGGTCGCTGCTATTTACATACTCACACCGATTATTTACCTGTCAATAAAACCTCGTCCAGCCTCGAAAGGGAAAGGATTATTTTTAACAGCTGCAGATTTTTTTTAATGCTTTCTAAAAAAAAGAAATAAAAATAAAATAAAAACAAAAAAAATAACAGGAAAAAATTAATTTGCCAAAAAACCCCCCACAAACCCAGGAAAGTGAGCTGTTGCCTGTGGAGTGATGCATCACTGTAGCGGCTGCACTGGGAGCCAGCCAGGCGCTCTGCGTGTCCAGCTGCCTTCCTGGCCATCTGTCACACTGCCCACCTGAGAAGGGCCACGGGCTGCTCTGTCAGGTGGCGGGTGAGACATGGGGAGCAGGGTGTTGTTGCCATGTGGAAGAACAGACATCTCTGGCATTTCAGGGTAAGGGAGTGAAATTTCTGACTGGCCCTTTTGGGTCCCTCCCTTGCAGGCAGGCCAGGCTGTGTGAGCATTTCCAGAAGGCACTTTGTGAGGGCAGTGATGCTTTTAAACTTTTTTTCTTTTTTTTTTTTCACTTGCTCCCTTACCCTTGGGTTTTTAAAGGCTTGGGGAACCTGCTTTGTGCTGCACGGCAGGTCCTGCTCTGTGCAGGAACCAGGTGGGTTCTGTTGGGCAGGTACTTGGTGTGCTCTGCCAGCAGAGAGGTTCTGAGGTGAGAGCTGGATCTTGTGCCTGTCACAGCTCGGGCTGTTTCACCAGCTGATGTCATGAAACCTTTCCCAGCACAAGGGCAACCTGCTTGGCCAGGGGCTGGGAATTCCCTTCCAACCACGCAGGGGAGGAGGACACTGTCCCCAGCCTGGTGGCACACTGCTGGGCAGGACACGCTGTCTAGCTGCAATACTTTGTTCTTCTTGCCTGCCGTGTGCTGGCTCCTGGCTGTGGCAGAAGCTGGGCTGTGGTTGGGATGTTGTGTCCCTCATCTGATGTTTTGGGGTGACCTGAGATGATGCTCTGGGACTGTATAGCGTTGCCTAGCAGCGGCAGCGTGGGAGAGGGTGTATAAGCACATCACATCTTTATTGAGGCTGTTGCATCAAAAAAAAAAAAAGCTTTGTAAAGAAAATCAGTCAGTGTGTGATTTCTCCCTGGAATCTCACGCTGGTGTGACAAGGGTGATTGGGCAGGGTTCCTGTGCTGGCAGCTGTGTGCAGCCTGGGCAGCTCTGGTGGTGCTGCTGCAGAGGTGGGGTGGACTGACCGACTGCAATAACTTTGTTTACTGGGGGGTGAGGGGAGAACCATCACTGTGCTCCTCTTTGTATTTCAACCTACTGTAAAGAAAAAACCTGGTAGCTAGGACAGGGTTTCCAAAGTCCTGCCTATCAAATGTGTGTTGCCCTGCTGTACTCTGTGCGTGTGTGTGTGTACGTGTGAGAGAAACACTTCTGCTCGTTGCATTTCATGTAGGTTTTGTTTTGTTCTAACTTTATACAAGCAAATTCATCGGGAGACTCTCTGTACACCTGAGGGCTTGATTTCTTCCCTGTGGAAAGCTGTTGTTACTCTGAAATGCGTCTTCCATGCAAGAAAACATCCCAACTTCTCAGCCCTGTTATCCCAGAGGGAGTCCAGGAGTGGCAGGCTGGGCCTGCCTGTGGACAGCTCTGTCCCTAGGGGGTGGCTGTGGTGTTTCCTGGCCCTGGAGGCAAGGGCTGGCATGCAAATTTGGTGGCACAGCTCTGATCAGGTTGTTGTGCCTCTGTTGTTTCTCCTGCAGAGCCACTTTGTGCAGCTGTTTCTTTCCCCATCTGGAGTAGGAGCAGGCTGCTGTCTCAAAGAAAAATGAGTGTCAAAGCACATGGCTTGGACTGTTTTGGGAAGGAGCTTTATACCTGGTGCCATGAATGAGTGACTAACCTCAGGTCTCCCACCTTCCCACCTCCCCCAACACTTTCTGGGAGGACCTTGCTGAGAGTGAGCTCCACTGACTTGAGGAATCCTGAAGGAGAAGCTTCTGGGGCAGCAGTGGGCCCATGCCTGCAGAGCTGTGCCAGCTGTGGGGTTGGGTGGTCATAGCCATGTCAGTGAGTGCAGAAGGATGGCTTAGAGCAGAGACAGCACCTCTCTGTGCTCAGCTCTGGAGAGTTTGGCCAGGGAAGGTGCATCTCAAGTGAAGAAACTCAGGGGGGCTATCTCCCAGGTCGGGCTGCGTTTGGAGCTGTGTGATCTGACAGCACAGGCAGGGGCTGGGGTGGGCAGCACCTGAGTGGATCTCTGGCCAGGAGGTGCTTTGAAGGTGGTGTCCCCTGGTGTGTCCCTTTCTCTGTGTCCCAGAGCTCACCCCAGCTCCCCACAGGGCCAGTCTCTCCTGTCCCTCTGGCTGTGGTTTCTTTGCCAGCTGCTGTTGCTTGGCTCGGGGGTGAGCTCTCGGGAGCGGGCTGGCTCCACACTGAGCTGTGCTATGCTGACCTAGTTCAGCAGCTCTGGAGAGCAGATGAAAGATGGAAGGGGTTTGTGGCATTGTGTTGCACCTTGAGTGCTTCCTGGTCCTCTGGCTTGAGTTTCCTGGAGACAAAGGGGCTGGGCCCTCAGTCAAGGCTGGCTCTGCTGTGGTGCTGGTGACATCGGGGACACCTTGTGTGGCTCAGTGCTGCAGTTCCCATCTGGTTCAGTTGTCACTGTTGACATCACAGAGGTAACTGCAGCGTCCTCCTGAATTACACATGAGTTTTGGGAGAACCATGGGCTCTTTGGCTATGTTTTGCTGCTTTAATTAGAACACAAGATAAAGCTTGTGGCTTTGTCCTGCAGAGAGGGCAGAGGTAGGTGGCTGGGAAGTTTCTGGGGCTGAGGAGAGGTGCCTGTTTGCTTTTCATCACCAGACTCGACCAGGACCCACACTGCCCTTTGCTTAACCTGTAACTGCAACAAAGGCCCTGTCATGTTTCTCACCAGCAGTGTGTGCTGGCAAGAGCACTGGAGAGCCAGGGCAGAGGATGTTGCATCTGGAATCTCAAAGTTAAGAGGGAAATCATGGCAAGAGGCAGCAGGATCAGTGGTCTTTTCCTGCTGCTTGGCATGCTAAGGGGATTGGGAAGCTGGGATTAGGATAGTCCTGCCATGCAGTTGTAAAGGGCTTGGGGCCCTGGAGCTTTCTTGAAATTAGGTTGGATGCAGTGTCTGTCCCCTTCATCTGGAGGGGCCGTGATGTCAGCAGGTACTTGAGTAGTGACATTTTAGTGTGACACTCCCTCTGGGCTTAACCTGGCAGGAGAAGGCCAGAAATGAGCAACAGCATCTCCTGGAGGTTTCCTGGAGCCTCTTCAGTGGTGTTCTTATGGGAGATGTTCCTGGCAGGGCCGGCTCCTGCAGGAAGGATCATTCTGGTGCTTTGGGACAGACTGGGGCAGAAGGGATGTGCCAACTTGTAAAGCAGCATGCCGCTGGTTTCCTTAAGGAAGGGCACGGTTCTGGGGCTGGATCTAGTCAGCTTCTGGTTGGAATCTTGGCTGGACAGTGGCTGGAGTGTTGCCTGCCTGGCTGTCGACGTGCCCCAGCCGTGGGGAAGTGCTGGAATTCTGGGGCTGCGTGCCACCAGCCTTGTCCGGACCGTGGCATGTGAGGGGACAGTACCACTCTGTAGATTCCCGAGCTGTCCATCTGTTTCATTGTTGTATTGTTTGGGTTCTAGGGTTGTTTTTTTTTATGAAGACAGATTCAATGTAAATAGCCTTTTTTTTGGAACAAACCGCAACGTGCTCGACCTCGTCAACTATTTTATGGTACTAATGCAACACTAATAAAACTGGACATGAAAGCACACACCCGTCCCCTGAGTCGTCTCTCAGCAGGAGCTGCTCTGGCATGACTGGGGCAGTTGTATCCAGGAGGAAACAGCAGCATGGCTTTCTGCTGTGCTGGTTCTCTTGTGTTATTTATCCAGCTGCCACTTCCAGGGTAGAGCTGGTGGATTGGCACATCCTTCTCAGCATTGAGCCCTCCTGGAGTTTTTGCAGCCCTGGAGCAGCTCGGCTGCCTCCTTTCCCAGAAGGATCTGCTCACCTCCTGCAGCTCTCCTGGATCTGACAGCTCTCTCCAGCACTCAGTCCCCATCTCTGCACAGCAAGAAAGGACCGGGCTGGTGCCTGTGTCTGATCTGGGGGCTGCGCTGGATGGACACGCTGCTGTTGGGGGTACCAAGGGGGGCATCTCGGGGAGAAGACTGAGGCTGTGGGAGCCTGAAGCTGTGTGTGCTCCTGGGAGGACTGTGGGACAAGGATGTGTGGGATTCCAAGCACCTGGGCGTGGTACTGGGGAGTCAGAAAGTGGAGAGATGAAGGAAAAAGGAGAGCTAAGCTGTTGTTTTGAGGAAGGAAGGGTGAAGAAGAAATTCTGAAAAATGGGCCCATGGCCACAGTCCCTCGGATCCAGGATGCTGGAGGCTGAAATGGGAATGCTGTGCTGGAGCAGCCTGCATCCTCATGCTCTCCTGACCCGAGGGTGAGGGACTGAGGGGTGACAGCTGGTGGAGCAAAGAGCTGAGGTGAAGGGAGCCCCTCAGAGCAGGCCAGGCTGCTCTCAAAGGACACAGGTCTCAGTGGGTATCTCAGATCCTCTGCATGGCCTGGCCAGGTGCAGATGCATTTATGGCCCAAGCCCTTTGCTGGACACAAGACCCACACATGGTGGCACAGAGCAGGCATTGGATCATTCCAGACAGGAGGAATGGGGGCAGTTCAGGAGAGGGGAAACTCAGTACTCTGGAGTGCAGAAACAGCACCAAAAGCCATGGAGAGGGTCTGGCTGGTGGTGAAATGGGGGGACCGGGAGGGCACCATGGGAGAGCTGGGGGAGACAAACATGTGAAGACTGTGTTTTGGCTGTGTATTTTCTGCACAGGTTCAGCTGTAAACTTGCACTGATGGCCTGGCAGTATGAAAGAGGCACATCCAGAGGATCACCTTTGAGAGCCCCATGGGGGAACTTGTCTCAGCACATTAACGAGGGAGACTGGGGTGGTGGCAAGGCTCATGTGCTGCTGGGGAAGCAGAGCACCAGCCCCATATCATCAGGGCGTGCACCAAGCCAAGTGCCCTTGGAACACACTCCTGCTGCCTGGAAGAGAGGAGAAGGAAAGGAGGGCTGGGTGGAGCAAGAATAACTTCGGGTCAGGGTGTACCAGGTTGCATGCAATGGGTCTGGAGAGCCTCCCTCATCCACATGCACTGCGACAGACGAATTTCTGCCAGACAGCCTAGGACTGAGCTCTCAAAGCACTGGCATCTTTCTTTTGCAGGTCTGGGCCTTTCTCAGGCCATGTGCATCCTCACTGCCACAGGAGAGGTGTCAAACACAAGTGATGCCCTGCCAGGATGCATCAAAACTCTCTAGGAGGTCTGGGCTTGCACAGTGGCAGTTGGTGGCACCCATGGGAGTGGGGTTTGGTGGTGGGAGATGGGGCATTGCAAGAGCTCTCTCCTTCCCAGGCTGTGTCTGCCAGCTCTGGCTCACCTCCCTCCCTCTGCACAACACCCTGGCCCTGACCACAGCTGTTGCTCAACCTGGAAGAGGAACAGCAGGGAAGATCCGACACGTTTTTGTTGTTTAAAACACAATTTAACATCTGGAAAAAGTAGTCAAGGCCGTGTGACCATCCACTTCTCCATGTGCAACCACCGAGTGCGCGGGGATGTGGTTTGTCAATATTTGTTCTGGACAGTTTTTCTGGGTCCTACTGGATTATTTTCAGCTGGGCAGAGCGGTTGCAGCAGCAGCCTGGGGAGAGGCAGCCCTCGTGTCCCACGGTGTGCCCGGTGCCTGTGCCAGCACATGCTTCCCCGGATGGCTTGGGAAGGAGGAAATATCACCGTGGTGCTCCCCGGCGCAGTGACCCTTTTTTGGCTGACCGATTTTCACCCCCAGAAGTGTTTTCCTCACTCAGCCATGCTCCCTGCGCATATTGGGAACATAAAAGCAGAGTCCCGTGCCCCTCCTGGGATCTGAGGGCTGTCAGGTTTGGTGTTATAGGGTTTTTTTCCTGACACACAAAGGAAATTTTAACAAGGGCTGTGTTCTTTCTGAAAAATAGATGTGTTTTGGCAGATGTCAGTGTTTTGGGCGGTTTTATGTAGGTGTTTCAGGACTTTATGAGAAGCAGTGTTGAGAGTGCAGACAGCAGCTCTGCCCAGCCCTGGTAAAGGGTATGACTGTTTGCACTGTTAACCACTTACTCCAGCAAACAGTTTCATGACAGATATTTTTTGGCCATCCTGACCTGTGTGACAGTGTGGAGAGGTCCTGGGCTGGGCAACACAAGCTCTGTGCTGGAGCCAAGGGTGGTCATCTTGCCCTGCCTGAGAGGCCAGCAGTGCTCTAGGTCTGCTTCTGCTGACAATCAGAGGAGTGGCTTTTCATTGAGGGTCACTGTCCAGCCTTGGCCACACACATAGAGAAGTTCTCGGGGGGTGGCCTGTTGCATTCACTGCTGTACTTTGTCAGCCCTTGCTGGTGTACCTGCTGTAAAGGTCTTATGTACCACAGAATGGTGGTTTCTTGGGGTGCTTTTTGGCATCAGCCTGTCAGTTCCTGTAGGAGAGGAAGTGGCAGTGGCAACTTGCAAGTTTTGCAGAGAGATCTGGAGCTGACAACTGTTCGACAACCGTGTAACCACCGCAGGCCTGCTGGGGAGACACCCGGGCAGGAGCTGTGCAGGGTTGAAGAAGGGATGTACCTGCATGGTGCAGCCCCGGCGTGCCCAGGACCAGTGACACCCACAGGTCAAGGGAAAGCTAAAACCATCATTTTCAGGCTGACACCTGAGGAGGGAGGAAAGCCCCAGCATGGCAGTGGGGGACACGAGCACAGAGGGGACCTGAGTCAGACAGTGCAGGAGTGGGGAGTGTGAGCAGGATGTGTAGGGGTGTGCACGGGGACAGCACATGGATGTAGGTGTGGGTGTGAGCAGGCTGTGGGTGTGCAGAGGACCCGTGTCTGTGTAGGGACCTGCTGTTCCTGCCCAGGGCGTGGATGGCCTGTGGCGGTGGGGTGTATGTGAAGAAGACTCTGTGTGTGTGTGTGTGTGAGGACAAGGCAGTGTGAGGGCTGTCCAAAACCACAGGTGGTGCCTGTACACGATGGAGGCTGTGTGTGAATACGGGCACACACGCATGAGAGGACTGTGAGTACAGGCACACGCGTGTGAGCACAGGTGGTGTTTGGGGGTGTGTGTGTGTCGGGCTGTACCTGAGGACAGTCTGGTGTGTGTATAGGGCTGCCCATGCCAGATCAGGGCCCATACATGAGGGGAGCTGAGCCTGTGTGGGGCCCGGAGAGCTGGGTGAGGAGGGTTGTGTGAGGATAGGGGTGATGTGTGTGTGCATAGGCAGTCCGTGCGTGTGCCACCGGTGTGCAGAGGCGGTCCGTGTGTGACTGTGTGCGAGGACAGGCGGTCAGTGTGTGAGGGGAGGCTGCGTGCGTGTGCAAGGAGAGGCCGTGTGTGTGGCTGTGGGAGTGAGCAGAGGTGCTCTCTGTGTGATCGTGTACAGGCAGTCTGTGTGTGTTTGTGTACCTACAGCCACTCTCTCGCTCCGTGCGTGTGTGAGGAGGCCGAGCCACCCCCGGCCCCGCTCGCTCCCGTCCCGTCCCTCCCTTCGCAGGCCGGAGCGCCGCCCTCACACGCCGCGG
>WEKY01042475.1:10305-25075 GCA_013390045.1 Picathartes gymnocephalus | reverse complement strand
CGGGGCAGGGAGGCCTGGCGTGAGGTTACTCGGGGTGAAGCGCTGCGTGGCCCGGCGCGGGGCGAGCTGGGGCGCCGTGCCCGGGGTTGGGGGATCCGGGGCGGTGGGCGCAGCGGGATGGCCGAGGTGAGGGGGAGCAGCCGCGTGGGGCCGTGCGGGGCACGAGGGTGTGGGGAGACGAGGCGTGCGAGGTTCAGGGTGGTGGGGGCTCGGGGGCTGGAGCAGATCCAGGACTGGGGCAGGGTGGGATGGGTGAGCGGGGCCGGAGCAGAGCAGCCATGGGGCCAGGCCTCGAGATGGGGCCCGGCGTGGAGAGGCTGCTCGGATGGGGGGTCATGCGAGGTTGTCGGGGTGGGGGCCCAGGAGGAGTTGCTGAGATGAGGAGCACAAAGATGGGCAGAGGCTGCTGGTAGACCAGGGGGCTGGTGTGAGGCACGTCCTGCAGATCTTGGCTTCCCCTTCCACTCTTGCTGTTTTGTTGTGTGCTTTCCCATTACTCTTCTGTTCAGGGTTGCGCTCCTGTCTGGTTGTTCTTTGTTTTGCCTCACGTGAAGAGAAAGCAGAGGCAACGGGGTTTGGGACTGTGTTTTTTATGGAATATAAACTGGGGGTGGTCTGGCATGAATTTGTGCTCGGCCATTTTCCTTCGTAAAAGCTGTTCTGTGGAGTTTCCTTCTCCCCAGGACTATAGGCTGTACAAGAAGATATTTTTGTGGAGTTCCCTCCTTTTCAAAATTCTGTATTTCTTGTGGAGTTCTGCAAAACCGAAGTAAAGTAAACAAGAGAAAAAATACAGTGAAGGTGGCCAAGCCATCCTGTCTGGCTGCTCTCCACCAACAACTACTTTCTGTTCTTTCTGTTGTTCTGGCCTACCCTTACTTTTTACCCTGAAAAACGCCACTTCTTTCATCACGTTCATACTTTTTTTCTGGTTGCACCTGGTTTCATAGAGGTATAAGAGCTGACTCTTGGCTGTCCCAGCTTTGTGTCTTGGCTTGCCCCAAGCTGATAGTATGCCTGTAGAATTGTGTTGGTTTGGAGATGCTGCGAGTAGGATGATAGGCAAGATGAGTTGTGGAAATTCACCCTGGTGTGACTTGCAAAGGGAATTGTTTCCTGGAAATTTTTGTTTGGCACTGGATGGCCAAGTCTTGTGGGGAGTGTTATCTCTTAGCATTTTGTGTGGCTAAATCTGTGTTGTGCATCCCGCAGAAGGTATGAAAGCACCTCTGGAGGTCTCTAGATTGACCTCCTGCTAGAAAATGTCTTGGTCGATCAGAGTGCTCAGGGCTGTATCCATCCCAGGCTCTAAGAATGGTGATGCTACCCTTACTTTGGGCCCTGCCCAGTGTTTGACCATGCTTCTAGAAAATGTTTTTCTCCATGTGCCTGGATGGATTTTCTCTTGTTCCAGCTGGAGTCCCTTTCCCCATTATCCCTCATTGTATCCCTGCTTCTAAGCAGGGCTGGCTGATCCTTGAGGGATGCTGTTAGTAACCAACAGCCCAGTGAAGGTTGTAACTGCTGATTGTGATCCTTTAAGCCTCACGTTACAGTTTTTCTTCTACCTTTATCATCCAGTTTTCCAAGCATTTTTGTTTGAAGGATGCTGTGGGAAACTTGGCATGGCCTTTGACATGAAGTCAAGGTGTCCAACACCCCCTGCTCTCCCCTCAGCCACAGCCAGTCTCTTCATCCCAGATGGGGGAGTCATGTTGGTCAGGCATGATTTGCCTTTTAATATCCATTTTGACTGGTCTTGGTTACCTTTTTGTCCTTCCTGGACTTGGAAACGGTGCCCAGGATTTGCTCCACAGCCTTTCTGGGCAGAGGGCAAGGCAGCTGGCTGATGGCCAAGGTTGCAGTGCTCTGTTATAGTCCATATGGATGAAGTCTTGATTTGATGTATTACCGAGATCAACACATGGATGGATGCAGCTGTTTCAGTGTGAGAGCTCTGTTCAGCCTGAGCCCAGGAGTGTGTGTTATCGAATTGTTTCTGACCTCTGTGCTGCTATCTCCCACTAATGGCTCTGTGCACTGAAGTTGTGTGTGAACTCCAGGGCAGGATTAAATCCAGAATGGGATTTGTGCGCAGTCATTTCATACACTTCCCGCTGGAAGACAAACACTCAGCAGATAATCTCTTATTACACTTGTGACTACCGGATACGCCGCGTCAACTCCAGACCTAACAGCTGCCAAAAGCAGCTTGCTCACTACAGATCAATACTGCTCCTGGAAGGATATGTTCACTCCAAAAAGATGGCCACTGCTTTAGGCCTGGTCGTGAAACACCATGAGTTTTTGTTTTCAGAAGCCAGTGGTGGGTTGACAACAAGTGGACATGAAGTGTGTTGTTTTCTTCGTGTGTTCCTGAGTAGAGGAGCTGGGGAGGCTGCACTGTGGGGGCTGAGGTCTTCCCCTTTGTGTTGAGTAGCGGAGTGATCATGCTGGGGGGCTTAGGAGCTGCCCTTTGAATGGTTGCCACGCCGTGTGGATAAGTTGATGGCATCCAGTTGTTTGGAGAGAGCACCTGGTTCTGCTGGATCCTGCCAGGTTTCTCCTGGTAGGTTTCTGATGGGGTGGGATTTGGTTACCAATACAAATGGGACTGTCAAGAGCTAGCACAGTTCAGGGGGGATGTAAAACTTTGGAAATGTGTGGGGAAGAATGCCAGGGTATCAAATTCCAAAATGAAATGGGAGATCTTAGTCATTAGCGAGTAGGAAATCCTGGAATTGCTTGCCTTCAGTGTAGCAGAAGTGAAGATTTTCTTAACAGCTGCTGTATAGCCATGAAACAAATGGCAGTATGAAGAAAGTGGACTGCTTGCACTTGGAAGGAGTCATGGTAGGCTGCTTTGCTTCTTCATGGAGCAGACTGGCAGCCTGCACAATCACTGACTGTATAGGAATGTTGGATAAACAGCAGATCGGAGAAGCTTGGGACCTCTGAGCTGGAATTTGGGGCCTCTAATGAAAAAATGCACGTGGGAGAGAGATGCTCATTGTTCTAGCTAGTGCCAGGCTCCGCTTTCAGGAGAGTGCTGTGTCAGCTGCCTGGAAGAGAACAGGTCATCTTGGTATCAAGAGACTTTCCAACAGCTATTCTGTCTCTGCCTTCTCCAGGAGAGTTTAACTCCAGTGCGACAGATATTCCTTTAGTGGTGGCAATTGATTGAGCCCCACTGCAGATTTATGCCCCTATGGCATTCCCTTGATGCAGGGAAACAATGATTTTTTGCATTTTCATCTTGCACTCATTTGAGGAACTTAATTTTTTCCACCTCCCTCCTCCTCACTTTTTGTTTTTTCCTGGATTATTTTTAATCTTGCATCAGATACCCAATCTGGTTCACTGTGGGACTGTGTGAACAGCTGAATGGTCTCAGTGGGAGGGCCAGGAACAAGGGGATGGGGAAAGAAGGGATAGGAAGAATGGCAGAAAAAACTACTGAAGACAACACTTTTACTGAGACAAATATCAGTTTATACTTTCAGATGGAGTCTCTTATGTGGTTTTGACTTTTATGAGTTACCCTCTTGTTTGGGAGCATGCTTAGCTACAAAATTATCACTGGTTTTGAGTCTGTGGTACATTGAAGGTATATTTAAATGGCATTGGAAGATCTGATCACAAGTCAGTCAGGCACAGAAGTACTTGCTGCATCTAACACCTTTAAAGTGAGGGAAGTGATGACCCACAGTGCCTGACGTGGGCACCTGAGGTTCACAGCAGCTTTATTCCAGTGTGCTGGAGGCTGAAGCTCCGGAACTCACTTGATATTCACTACTTTATAGCTGGTGGTGGTGTGTCTGCCTGTGCTGCAGTCACACGTCTTATTTCAGTGTAGTCTCCACACTTTTTAAGAATGCCAATAGGACATCATCTCTATTACTATAGGGTGCTCTTAATGCGTGGCTGGGGGCTGTGGTTTGACCTGCCCCCATCCCATTCCATACTCCCACTTGGCATCCAGGCTCTTGTGGCAGCCTGCTGCTCTTGGCTTCCATACTGCTGCCAGAGAGCTGTGAGCACAGGCGTGGTGCATCACTCCTCTTGACATCTCAATAACGTCAATAATAATTGTTTCAGCTTTCCTGGTGAAGAACTGAGAGCTATTAAGGAAGCTTGCATAGAACACATTGCTGAGTCTGAATCCGGAGCAAATTCAGATCATTTAACTGCAGGAGCACTTGTAAACTTTTTCCTGTCCCCTTGCTTTGTTGTCAGTGTGTGTGTGTTTTAGGTGACAGGAGGGCTTACTGTGCAATATCCTTGTTTTGGTTGTGTTTGCTGGGTTTTTGTTTTCTAACTTTGGAGGTAACCTGAGCTGAGAGTGGGTTTAGTGGAGAGAAGTATTAAATAACCTGTAAAGATAAAAAGGAGAGTTTATTCTTGAAAATTACTAATAGGCATCTGCAATCATTGGCCCTAATAAATTTAGGACAGCTTCTAGCTTATCACCTTTTAGCACCAGCTAGGCAGTGGGTTTCTTCATCTTTTACTTTCATTGTTTCTAGTTACACAAGTTTATCTTGCATGTTTTGCAGTCTTCCTTCCCTTCCCTTTGCACTCTCCCCATATCAGACTGCTTCAGCATTTGTTAGCCTTTTATTGGGAAATGCTGCATGGGGAGAGTGTTGTCAGCCGGCTCAGGTTTGGGGGCTAGAGTTGTGGCAACTCTGCATTTGTAATAGCTGCAGACCATTTGCAGCTGGCACAATGGAGTGAAAGGACTAAGCTTGTTTCTGCTCTGTTGATGAGTTGAGGCAGTTCCTGGGCTGCTGGGTGGGGCAGAGGCTGTGCCAGGGCAGCCTTCTGGGAGGGCTGGGAAGGGGGCATTTCCGGAGGTCTGGGGAGTGGCCGAGTCACTCCTTGGCAGTGCCTGTTTTGCCTGTCGGTCTCGTGTGTTTTGCCTTTCAGTGAGGTGAATAAAAGACAGTTGATGAGAAATTGTGGAAGAAATGCTCTTAGAACTTGTTCTGTTTAACTAGTAAGATTTTGGTGAACATAAAAGCACTTGCTTCTGGTTGTTTTTCAGGCAACTTTTGATGTTTAAGCGTCCTGACTTTAAATTAATAGAGTGCATAGTCTCCCCAGTAGGATGAGAAGAGAATGAGGTGGTTGGTGTTACTGTTTTTACTTTGATTTATAAACCACTCCTGAGCAGTTTGGGTACTCTTGAAAGCAAAGGTATGAATTGTTGGAGGTTGGCTTCTGGTAGTTCTGGACATCTCCTGGCAAAAAGTAAGCTGTGAAATCAGTGTTACTTCTGCACCAAGTAAGGTGATTTTTACACTCTCTCTAGTTGCTTTCCAAGCACTTTTTTTTTTTTTTTAATTCCCAAGCAGGTACGTGACCAAGCCCTGCAGCTGCTTTGTCAGTTTCCCATGAAGTTTGGATAACTGGAACTGTTGGGAAAGGTGCTCTTGTAAGATATTATGGTTCTAGGTCTTCGGAGCTCACCACCATAAATCCAGTATACAAAGAGGCCCTGCTTTGGAGTGTCGACTGAACATCAGCCAGCAGTGTGCCCAGGTGGCCAAGAAGGCCAACGGCATCCTGGCCTGGATCAGGAACAGTGTGGCCAGCAGGACCAGGGAGGTCATTCTTGCCCTGTACTCGGCACTGGTGAGGCCACACCTCGAGTGCTGTGTGCAGTTCTGGGCCCCTTAGTTTAGGAAGGACATTGAGATGCTTGAGCGTGTCCAGAGGAGGCAACAAGGCTGGTGAGGGGCTTGGAGCACAAGCCCTGTGAGGAACGACTGAGGGAGCTGGGGTTGTTTAGCCTGGAGAAAAGGAGATTCAGAGGTGACCTTATCACTGTCTACAACTCCCTGAAAGGTGGTTGTAGTCAGGTGGGGGTTGGTCTCTTTCTCTAGGCAGCAACTGACAGAACCAGAGGACACAGTCTCAAACTGCGCCAAGGGAATATAGGTTGGATATTAGAAAAAAGTTTTTCATGAAAAGGGTAGTAAAGTACTGGAATGATCTGCCCGGGAATGTTGTTGGGTCACCGTCCCCGGATGTGTTTAAAGAAAGACTGGATGTGGCACTCAGTGCCATGGTCTAATTGAGATGTTGGGGCATCGGTTGGACTTGATGATCTTACAGGTCTCTTCCAACGTTGTGATTCTGTCTTTGAAGGTCTGCAATGGTTCCTTGTCCCCTCTTCTTTTTGTAAAACCAAGTCTGCAAGGACCTGCAAAGTACTGGTCAAGCTTTTGGGCTGTAGCCCAGCCCAGGAGATACCATGCACACATTCTTTTCTTCCAGCTCTTTGGCCAGACCACCTTTAGGAAGGAGAATTGTTTTTGAGATAATTTTTACTTGGCATTGATCAGTGAAGCAAAGCAAAGAAATTAGTTGGTGGTTTCAAGGTGAGTTTGCAAGTGGAGGAATGGCTTGGGCTTCTCCAGTCCTTCACACGCGTGTTACTTGCAAGCTGTTGAGTCTTTGTGGTGCCTTGGCTTTCATGGCTCTGGTTCTGTGCATTGCCAGATCATGGTCCATGCCAGTTGTGGCCCATGGTAATGTTTCTGTTAAATTGCACATGATGTGCTCTGATTAATTTGGGGACTGTGCTTTCATGCAAGGTGTAGGAGGATAGATGACACTTGACCAAGCAAAAAGTTAGTGTTGCATGAACAGACGATTCCTGATTTAGCACAGGGCTTGTCCTTAGAGAGTTAAGTTGTCAACATCTGAGCAAATTTGAACCAGCCAAGTGAGACGGTTTCTGTGGATGTTTCTTTTGATAGTGTTGATTCAAGGTATTTCTTTTGATGGGTGTCCTGTCCTTCCTTTGCTGGGCTTGGCCTGGCTGTGCGGTGGAGCCAAACAGGAATTGGTTTGGTTGGAGACAGTTTTCTGACCCATGTCAGTGCCTAACTGGGTTTACCATGTGCAGGCCTCCTGCCATCCAAGGAGAGGCTGTCACAACTTGAGGGGGTGGTATGAGAGGGTGGGGGATGAATCAGCTTCACTGGCACTCTTGTTTGAAGAAACATCTGCAGAAACTCTGACAGGAGTTTACACTTTGTTGTGTTTTGCTTTGTGAAGCCATGATGTTTCTGATCTGGCACTGAAACCCCTACCTTTGGACTTAATATATTGTCATACGATGGCCTAAGCAGTTAATTCACATTGACAAACTGAAGTTCAACCTTGCTCTTAAACAAACAAACCCGAACAAGAAACACAACTTTTTTTTTTAGTTTGTTTGTTTCTGGAGGGTGATGCCAAACTTGGTGTCTTGAGTAGTACAGAGGTTCTTGTTTTGCAACTCCTGAGATTCTTGCAGGGAACATGATGCTAATTTGTCATCTTCTTTGCTGTCTGAATATCTTTTGGAAAATAATGTTTTTCTTATCTGTCCTTAGCAATGAGAATTACAACGGAACAGGCTGTTTTCTTGGCTGCTACAGATGGTGACTATTGTTAGGGTGTAGCTTGAGGATACTCCTCTTCCATTCCCCCTACATCTCCAAATACTCCCCCATGATTTAAGGAACTCTCTGACTTGCTTCTGTCTGCTCAAGTGTTACTCTGCTCAAGTGACTCTTCTGTAAATTAGACCATCCTCATCTTCCCTTACAAACACGCCTTTGGGGAGACGTTTTTCTTTTTATAAGCCTGAACTATTTCCATGGTATTGACACACAAAGAATGGCACTGGATGCAGCTGAAATTACATAGGCTCACAACTTTGCTACTGCAGAAAACGTTTGTATGGCTACTTTCTTGGGAACTGAAGTGGCAGAAGAGGCAATGCAGAATAGGCTTTGTGTTCAGAGGCCTTCAAATCGTGCTTAGATATCTTCTGTAAAGCACAGAATTATAAAAGTGTTTCTCCAGGAATGTTTAGTTGATGCTTGTCCTGCAGAAAGCTGGAGAGAGTTGACTCAGTGAACCTGAAGTGCGAGTGCCACATGCAAATGTGCCTTAGTTATAGCTGGAATATTGGGAGTGGATTAATTGAAATTGGTTTTCTTGAACTGCCATATAATTGATTTCTAACAGCAAAATTGCTTCTTTGTCTTCAGGGTAGTGTTTTGGAAGCTTAATTTTATTTCCAGGATTGTCTCACACTTTCTTTTTAAGTCTTGTTTGTACAGACTTTTTGTTGCCTTTGAGGTGGCATCCCTCGTGGCAATTACTTCAGCATGGCACAGTTCTTATCTAAGAGTGACCCATGAAGTACAGCTGACACCCACAACCTCTTTGTCAAAAGTATCAGCAGACTCCTGTCCTTTGGTTTTTTTCCATAAGATGTCTGCAAGTGAAAACTGTGAGGAACAGAAATAAGGATATTGACAATCTAAAAGTTGTGGGTTTTCTCCCATGAGGTGGTTCTTCACTTTCTTCTGTTCCCCCTACTTTGGAATTTTACACTTTTGCTGGGAAAAGTACCATCTGTATGAGCCTTTGTGCCTCATGCAGAGCTGAGATCTTCAGTCCCATGGCTATTGCTGTGAGGCAGAATACCTGCCTTCTTCCCTGGCAGAGAGGGGAAATATTTGGGAGCACACCTGGCCATTGTGAATCAGATTAGAGCTTAATTGAGCCCAGGATCTGCCTTGAGCATCACTGACAATAGGAGAGTTCAGAGGTGCGTAAGAGAGCAAGGACTTTTGATAATTCCTCCAAACACTGTGGAAAGTCCAGTGATTTGCTTTAAAACCTAATCTTTTAATTGTTTCTGAAACAGGAACCATTTCATGTCTCTGTCTTACCTTTCTAACTTTCTCTTGTAGTTTTTGTATCTGTGTCTTTAAGGTAGGGAGCAATGATCAGAACTTAATTATCTTTGAGACTTCTGTCCATCTGTGAAATGTCTGAAGGTTCAGGAGTTAATAGGGAAGAACTAATGCATGGATAATGGAGTTGCATAAACCTTGTTTCACTAAGAATCAGGCAAAAAATGATACGAGATGGCTGGACAGGAATTTTTCTTTCCCCCTTCCTTGACATGATAGAAAACAAAGAACAGAAGACCTCTGGGAAGTTCCAAATACCATGTTTCAGAGTTTAAACTGAATCTAACAATCGACAGTTGTCCAAGCAAGTTGCATGTCATTAACTTTGATTGATTTTTCTTTTTACTTAAAGATAGATTATGTCTTACCTTGAGTAGATTTTTGTATGGAAAGTACTTTAGTTTTTGTTTGTAACTATTACAGGTCACTCAGAGTTGGGTTTTTTGGTGGGGTGGTGGTGGTGTTGTTTGGGGTGGGTTTTTTTTGTTGTTGTTGCAATAACTCTTGCTATAAGAGTTGGCATGGGTAAACAACTGTATCAATGTTTTTATAGGTCTGTGCATAATCTGTAGTCCTGTTACATGGATCTTGCCATGAATTGCTTCTCCTTTGAGTTATGGTTTGGGTAATACTGAACCTGGATTTTTGGAGACCTGTCAGGAAAAAATGATCCATATGTTACATCTCAAAACATCCAAGTTAACATTGGCTGTCACTTTCTAGTTCTGCACATTTGGAAGGAAATATAACATGAATATTTTGTTTACCGTGTGAGTGTGTAGATAATCCTTGCTCAAGAAACAAGAGCAAAGCTGGCTTAACTGGGGTACTTCAACTTATCCTTACTAAGTTTAATGATGGTTTGCTGTTAACTGTGTGGAGGGAAGATTTCTGCAGGAGATGTTTGTTTTTGCCCTGTCCTTCACTAGTTGGCTATAGGTATTTCAGAGGTCTGTGTGCTTGGCATGTCCACATCTTTTCTAAGGAGCCGGGTGGTTGTGGCGGTGTTTCCCATAGCATGTGCTGCCTCGTTCTCAGCTTGCTGTATCCAGTGCATGCAGTAGCCACAAATACTGCTGTCCTGTAAATACAAATTGAGCCCGTGCTGACAGTGCTTTAATACCTTTGTTGATCCATGAAAGACATTAATTTGTAAATACCTGGTTTGTGTACATTGCCAGATGTATTAGACCCCGTAATTTCTTTAGCAATAGAAGTAACTCTTTTTCAGTTTTGCCTTTCTGGTAATGAAAATGCTGTGCTGGTGAGGCTTTCTCTGTTGAAACTCTGCTCTGTAACTAAACATTTCATTGGGTGACTGCTGCTGGGAGTGTTGCTGCTTTTTGAAGAGCCAGAAGGCAGTAGGACTTGGGCTCTGCCAGGTGAGTTTGCAAGGCTTGTAGGCTGAAAGTAGGGTTGCCTCTCCAGCCTCCTCTTTTACACCAAGAATTGTATTATCCAAAAGGCAAAATGATTGACAGTTTAGGGACAAAGCTGATGAATAATTTGAAAACTGGAACTTACTGAAGGAAACTGGCCCAAAGTTGGAGAGCCCAGAGTATGAGGAGGCACATCTTTCCCATAAAAGAAGTCATAAAGTAAGCAGGTCATCATAAGTTCATGCACTCTCTTGATGCTCATCTTTAATTCAGGGCAGCAGCTTTGTGAGTTGGGGAGGGAAAATATTTATGACTGTAAAGTTACCTCTTTATCATGTATCTGGAATTGCACATTTTACCCAGCAGTGGTAGTGAGTGTGGGAAGAGGAAGGCTCCAGCCTCCTTCATATCCTGGGTACATGTGTAGGCTGGTGCAGTACTGGCTGTGTAAGACTTCTGGGGGGTAAGGTAGGGAATACTCAGCCAGGTCAGCCCTCAGAAAGCACTTGTAGCTTGAAAGACAAGTATGCGTTGGGAAGGATAAAAATACTTTTGGGCATTTTTGCAACTTGATCACCTAAAAGCCCATAAGGTTATTAGGTAGCTCAGACATGTCTAATCTTATAAATATATGGCCTCTAGACAGTGTGTGTTACTTATTTTGCTATACCCCCTCCTGATTTTCTTTTTCGTGGACTGATGTAGACATTAGCAACAGCTGACATGAAGTAGGCAGAGGGGGAAGCTCTTTTCCGATAATGTCTTAAAAGTATGCAAGAGCAAAAAGAAATTCTGTTATGTTAATTGCCAATTGAGAACTATTATTTTACTGTCTTTATGGAAAATTTTCATCTTCTGTGGTCTGTAGGCTGTCATTCTAGTTTTAGCTGCTGTACTTGTGTCTGTGTGTTCTAGCAGTTCAGTTAGTACCTGTGTAATACAGCATTGCTTTCTGGCAAGTTGTGTTGTGCATATTCAGAAAAAGTATTATGGGATATAAAGGCTTTTTTGGACAGATTTAGTATGTGGGTATTTCTGCTCTATAACAGCACAGGCAAGAGGAAGAACTACATTTTGAGTTTGTCAAAAGGTGATGATCTGTGTGATGGTCCTTACTGCCTTTTGGTATTTCCACACTCTTCAGTGACTGTTGTAGCCTGATCACAGATAACTGTAACATGCATGAGTGATGCCATTAATTATGATCGTGGTATGGATGCACGGCTGATTAATTCGGGGATGGTGAGCTGAAGCTAACAGCTGTTGTGAAGGTATGGGGTTGAAGCTCTCTTCAGGCATCTGGGTGGTGAGGGATTGCCTTCATGTGCTTTTTATGGTGGTTAAGGGGGCATGTCGTGCTTGTGGGATGCAAAGCAGTTTTAGACTAGTCCTTTTCTTCAGTTTTTGAAGTAGGAAAACAATCAGCAAAGATAAATAGTTTTGTTTCAAGGGTCTGACTTGCTTTGTTTGGTACCAGACTGTACTTTTCTGTCCCTAGACCTTATTTTTTTGTTATAGTGAACTCTTCCTTCCTGTTCTTAGTAGGAGTTGAGATGCCTATCTCCCTGTTGTCTAGAAATTTGCTAATTTTGTCTCCTTCCCCATCCCCTCTTTCAGCCCAGGCCGCAGGACCCTGGCAGTTGTGCACATAGAGGATGTTTCCCATTGACAGCTGGATTGTTGGGAGCCTGTGGAAGGTTTCTGTTATTTTGTGTTTGTGTGTGTGTGCACCTGCATTTGCAATCGTAGGTACTGCCCTGAAAGCAAACTGGGAATCATATTAGTTGGGTAGGCAGTATGAGAAAGGATGCACTTCCATGGCATGGGAGGAAGCTGTAGATGAAGTGGATGAGCTACTCAAGGAGAAAGGCAGTGTTTTGGAGTATAGGGCCGGGTGGTGTGCCTCCTTTAAACTTCCTGTGCAGAAAACCAGTCTTCTTGGGCTTGGTTCCTTGAGCAGTTTCAGAGGAGTGTTCTCACCAGCCCAAGCATCAGTTTGGAGAGTGGTTTGTTGAAATTAAAATTGCCATGCTGTACGTGTGGAGCAGAAATTCAAACAATTCTCAGTGCAGGACAGCATTTCAGTTTTAATTCTAGTGTTTAAAATCTCTATGAAAAATACAAACACTTTCTTCTGATATGCATTATTTTGTGTTATGTGATTTGCAGTGTGCTCTGCATTACTTGCAGAGAGGAAGAAGCCCTTTTCCAGGTAATTTGAGCAATGGGAAATAGGTCTCCATTAGTTGCATAGCTACTGGTGAAATGCTTAACATAGTTGTGGAATTAGTCTAAAACACGAGTGAGATGTACTGGGCTGGGGATTTGACACAATGAAGTCATCAAGTACTGGCCTAAGAATGCACCTCTGCCCTGCCATGTGTCAGCTTTTGAATCACCCCGAGGGAAGGTTTGGTTCTGCCTTTCTGCCAGCAGTGTGCAGGATGTGGTGGTTCCTGGGAGCTTCGTTTGCAGTTGTTGGTCACACAGTGTGGGTCTGGGGATGCTCCTGCTGCTGACCGAGACAATGGTGGAGGAGTTTATTATTCAGTGCTGTTGGAGACCCCTGTGAGCTGTTCTTTGGTAAAGCATTCATCTGTGATAAGCTTTCTTTAAATCCATGCCAGATTTTACAATCAATAAACTGTAGTTACGTGAAAAATTGAGGTTAATGTTCACTTGAGGTGTAAAATGTCTCTGAGAATATATGTGTGTACAAGCACACAGAAAAACTGATTAAAAATGATGTGAACTATGAACATTTGTAACAGCCACCTGAAACCCATGGGATTAAAGACAAGGTTATATTTTCAAAACATAGATTGGCATTTTCTGTAGTTTTATTTCTAATTTTCAGACAAAGTGTTTACAAAAGTAATATTTCTTGCTTCTGCCTCAGTCAGAGCACCTGAAGTGAGGAGTAGCTGGTTGTATTAGGAATTACTGGAGGGGAAAAAACTCCTTTCTTCACATGTTGGAGCCTTACAGTGAGAAGTGGTCAGTGAGCATGGAGAGGCACCAAAGCTTCAATATCCTCCTCTGCAGTGCCCTTGTAGGTCATGGGCGGTTCTGCCATGGGAGAAATAATTTCTCTTTACTCTGCTGATCAGTAAATTGATTAATGCCCACCATTGTTAATTTCAGTCAGGAGTTGTTATTGCTGAAGCTGCCAAATATCTGTTTGGCTTTGTGACTTCTGGTAGAGTTGGTCATAGTAATGTTGAGCCTGTTGTTTCCTGTTTGATGTGCTGCACAGAGCCAGCATTTGGGAATGGAAGTTTAGGATCTAGTTACTTGGGTGTTTTAACCATTTCTGTTACAATCCACAAAGTTTTCTGCAAACCAGGTGTCCAAACTATATTCCTCATTTGAGATCTTTCACCAGTTTAAAGCCTGCAGGGATGTGATATTTAAGAGGACTGACTCGTGCATTTGGGAAGAAAGTTTTGGAGTCACTCAGGTGCTTGCTAATGTATGTGAAGATGGCTGATGATCAGTCTGAGAGGTCTGGAGCACAGAATGCACAAAAATGTCAAAAATTGGGTGTGCTATTTCAGTGTTTCTTAGCCCTGGTTACAGTCTATGGTTGGGTAACCCAAGACTTGTGCTGAGCATAAGCATTGAAACTTCACTTGTCACTCCTACCAAGACCAGGTTGGGACTTCACTATCAAGGTGTCCTGACAACACGCTTTTTGCAAAGACGACTGCTTGGAAAATAGGTTTGTTAAGAGTTGTTACTCTTGGGATTGCAACCCCTGGGATTCCTGGTTAGTGAATCTCTCCTAAGGCAGCCCAGCCCCGCTGAGGGGCAAGAGGGCACTTGGGTTGTTTGCAGGTAGTGCAAGAGCAGCTTCCTTGGGGTCATTTGCCCGGTGGTCACTGCTATGCTCTCGTGTCCCACGCAGCAAGTAGGTCGGCCTGTAAATCCAGGGAGACCTGTGGATGACGGGCTGTAAGCAGCAGTCTGAAAAAATGTGTGTCTACAGCTCGACACGTGTTACACGGGGCAAGCAGAAGGGCTGTGATGGGGAAATGCCCTGGTGTCTCTCGGGTCACCCCGGAGATAAAAAGGATCCCCCTAACTCTCTCCTGGTGCAGTTTTTCGGGATCAGACACCTTTGGGGGATGTGTTCCTTCCTCTGGGCCGGGGAGGAGGGAACAATATCTGTGCTTCCACAGCCCTTTTAACAAGGATTTCAGGGAGATTGAGGGTAACCCTCAGTAGCTGTCCCTATTTACAGAGGGCAAGCACTGCTGAGCATTGCTCATCCTGGAGCATCATGCTAATGTAGGCATTGCAAAAGATCACCTGAGGCGTGCCCGGGGGCTACGGCTGTTTTGCTCCAAACACAAATGAGCTGGGAAATCTGGAGGGAAATCGTCTTAGATAGTCCTGGAAGGAATTGTTGTCAGATCTGTATGCAAGGTCAGCACCTTGTCAGCGGGGAGGTGGATTCAGCCTCCTTTGTCTCAGTTCAGGCTTATGGTTTGGCTTCTGGAGTGTTGGGAGAGAAAGGCCAGTCCATTCAGAACTCCTGAGCATCTGTTTCCTTAAGGAGAACTTAAGCTTGGAGTTCCTTAATACCAAATAATTTATATGGCACTCTTGCATGCTGATTTTTTT
>WEKY01042474.1:0-139989 GCA_013390045.1 Picathartes gymnocephalus | reverse complement strand
AAAATATGCAAAAACTATCACGTGGTAGTAAGAAGAGGAGGAAGGAGGGTTTGGAATCAAGTTTCTGCTATGGTAAAGTCTATGATAGTCATTGTCTTGTACTGTGCTAAAAGTAATGTCAGTAATAGGAACAGCAATGTAACATCAGGTAGTTATTTTGCAGCAAATGTCTTCATAATTATGTGGGCAGCTGAAGAACCAGAGAGANAAAATATGCAAAAACTATCACGTGGTAGTAAGAAGAGGAGGAAGGAGGGTTTGGAATCAAGTTTCTGCTATGGTAAAGTCTATGATAGTCATTGTCTTGTACTGTGCTAAAAGTAATGTCAGTAATAGGAACAGCAATGTAACATCAGGTAGTTATTTTGCAGCAAATGTCTTCATAATTATGTGGGCAGCTGAAGAACCAGAGAGAGAGATACTTATTAGAATTGCAACATAAAACATGCTAAACAGAACCATTCCTAGAGAGTCATGAAGCAAGCCTGAAGTTTTCTTGTATGTGAGTTTAAATACCTACCTGGAGAATTAAAAATGTGCTTAGGCTTCTAATTGCTTGCTTGGATGGAGCTGTGTAAAGGTTGTGTTTGTAAATCTTTTCTATGCAAATGTTGTCTGCCTCTCTGACTGCAAGCATTTTTACAACAATTATTTACAGGTTAGTCTTATTACTTTCCTCCCATAAACCAGACTGTTTTAAATAATAATCTGTGTCAGAAATGGTAATTAAAAAATATCCTTATCTCGTTTTGCAGTGCATGTCTGTTGTTAGGACTTTTATAATAGTTATGAGCACTTTGTAGGTTCAGCCTCTTCTTTTGCCAACCTATAAAAATGGATTGAAAAGGAGAATAAATGTAACAATACCTTCAAAATACACCAAATGGTGTAATAAAATGTGTGTTGTTAAACAAATTACTTTCCAGGTGTTTTTGAAGAAAACTATTTTTTGGCCTGGAAATGTTTTGTGTTAAACCCTGTAGCTCATTCAACAGGTTTTTAATGACATTGCTATTGCAGCAGATACTTCCAAGTAATTGACATGTTACATCAAGAAGTGTATATTTTCTTTTATATTGCTTATGGCATGTTCTATGTTTTTAAATTCTTCTATAGCACTCAGATGGTTTAGAAATTAAAAAGATAATAAAAGGGTTAAGGTCTGACTTCTGTTCTGGTTTGCTGCAGCCCTTTGGAGCTGGGCATCTCTAGGGTTAGATGGGAAGTAAGTCATGACAGGTTAATTCAGAGTAAGCTGAAGTCACCCAGTGTAAGTTCGATTTTATTTCCTAGGGGAGAAAGAAAAAGAATGCATTTTGCCTAAAATTTCCCCAATTTAAAGAAGACTGACAACATGATGAATGGTCTCCATTTATGATTAGCACTGTTACAACTTTCGACTTGTTTTTGTCTTTATGTGTGGTATTAAGATGAATTTAGCCCTAAAGTCGTGTTAGTGCATGACTCTCAGGTCTGGCAATTTACTTTACTGAGTACTGCTCTGTTGCTTAAGGAGTTCTGAACCAAAAGTCCTCTTCCCACTTCTTAAATACTATATTTTTCAGTGTGATTTGATGTGTGCCAGTTTGATTAATTATCTGTTATTCCTCTGATGTAGAACAAAACTTGCTTCAACCACAGGTAAACCCACATTGGTACCTGAATGGGAGAAGGTACTGATTTGACTCCCTGGTGTATTTTGAGTGAGAGCTTTGCCCAGCAGTGCTCCAGTTCTAAGTAAGCTTGCTTTGGTGCTGTGGCAGTATAGATTAACTTCGATGTGTTTAGGTTTTAAATGGTGAAAGCTGTTCCTACTTAGCCCTGATGGTAAAGTGGAAGGGCTTTTATGGTACAAAATGAAAAAAAAAAACAAACCCACAGCCAAACACAGAAGTAAAACCAGAAAAGCATTTTGAGCTCTTTGATTCCTCTCTGGTTTATGTACCTCAAAAACAGGTTTTCTAAACTGCCCAAAAGTAATTTAGGAGTGTGAGCTCATTGACAGAGCTAGTTGTTGGTTTTCATTAACAATACCATGAGGATAGCAGTGATTTCATGTAAGTGTATATATAGCTTGTGGCATCAGAACAGTGGCATGTAAATGCCCGTCTAAGTACTGACATAACTGTGTACAGCAATTTGCAAACAGACCTGTCCTGTTTGGTAAATTATCTTCATACAGAGTAGCTGAACACTTGCCTCCCCCCACATCTCCCTTAAGCGTGCAGTTGTAATATATGCCTTTGCATTTCAAAAATGATAGCTTGTTGTTGGATATTTCTGTGCTATTGTTGATATAGGTTAGCTGTGATTATCATTAAATTACCTATTGCATTCTAAACCCTGTATTTATAATGGAATGCTGATTTTACTGGGTTTCAGGAGCCTGTTTTATTCACTGGAACTATGAGGAAAAATTTAGATCCTTTCAATGAATACACTGATGAAGAGCTATGGAACGCCTTGGAAGAGGTAACTTAGTAAATCTAATAATGTACATCTGGTATTTAAAGTCCACATAACAATAACATTACAGTGCTTGTGTGTGTTAGGTTTTAGATGTTTTCATCATTGATAAAGATACAGCTGTTGATGGAAAAAGGTAGACTTACCATATGTGCATTTGTGCATGTGTGTGCAGACATGTATATTGTTATATAAGTCTTATGAAAAAATGTTCCCTTGAGATGATGCCTTGGTTATATTTTGATTCATATCTTGGTTTTAATGAACATTAATAGATTCTTAACAATGTGCTTTAATGTTTTTAGAATTCTGATAACTGACACACTGTAATCCAACTTGGCGCTTACTCATTTTGTTTCGGAATATAAAAGGCAAACCTCGCATACTTATTGTTGTGTCATCAGACACACAATAGCTGATTTAAAAGAGAGTTACTCATCCTACAATATGTTGACATGTCAACAGGTGCAACTGAAGGAGGTTGTGGAAGATCTACCCAACAAAATGGAGACACAGCTGGCAGAATCTGGGTCTAATTTTAGTGTTGGTCAGAGACAGCTGGTGTGTCTTGCCAGAGCAGTTCTAAAAAAAAATCGTATTCTTATAATTGATGAAGCAACAGCAAATGTGGACCCGAGGTAAAAACAAAATCTGTCATATTAAAATGAGCTGGTTTCTCTTCTAGTATTTTCATCTCTGCTGTAGAGATGAACTTAAATGCTTTCTATTTAATGTAGTTTGTATTACTGATTTATGTTTTTGATGATAACATCATATTTGTCTATTCAAAATGGGGTGATTGAGCTTTGGCTGTGGAGCAGATTTATAAACTAAGCGCTCAAAATATCCTGAATTTCAGTGCATTCCATAGAGTAGGGAAGTTAATAATCAAAGTTTATTTATCCTGCAGCCATAGATTAGAAGAGAAGAATGTTCTTGAAAATGTGTCTCTGTAACATCAGAATCGCCATGAAACAAGTTGAGTTCTGTTGACTTTTGGAGGAAATGTTTGTTGGGAATAAATAAATACAAAAGATTTAATGCATCTCGCTCCCCAAACCCCCTAAAACTAGAAAGGTGGAGCCAAACCAGATACTTCTGGTTGCGAGATGCTGTCTTTTCAAATGGCTCAGATGCTGGTGTGGTAAATTAGAGTTAAAGTAAGGGCAAGGGCAGAAGGTAAGCTGTCCTAAACACCACAGAAATTGCAGAACAGATTTGGAGATGTTTAAAATCCACAGGATGGACTCACTTATTCATTATTTTGTCTTGTATAACTCAGGGCAGCGGAACTTTCCTGAATGCATTCCTGTTTGAACTAGAGTGTACTTCTAGAAGAACATCCAACCTCAATAGCGAAAAAAATTCAATGAGAACCCTTGTTAAATTGTTCCAATAGCTAAGTACCCCCACTGTTAATTTTCGAAACATTTGAAGCGCTGGTGGAAATATTTTGGAAACAATACTGCAAACGTACTGCATCAATTAGTCTGAGCTGAATATATAGTTCCAACAAACGATAGCTTGAGGGAGTACTCAAAGTCCAAAGAGGACAATAACACAGCAAGTCCCTCAAACAGATGCATTAAGGATTTTGTATGTCATCTGGGTGTGACTCATTTTTCTAACATCTTCTTGGGGGAGAAGTGGTGCCACTGGGGTAGCTTTACAGTTCAGCTGACAGTGTATTTCTAAAACCTTTAGAGAAGTGCATTCCCTTCCCAGAAGTTCTCTTCTTTTCCTTTTATTTCTTTTTTTTACACTTAGTCTATTTTTGGCTGAGCTCTGATAGATTAACTGTGATTAATCATAGGTGTGGAAATTTAATACCATCTTACTCATCCTCCTTATTTTGGCATCTCACATGTGTGTTCTTAACTTGCACTATCCATTTAATTGATCTTGATTAATGTGGGCTGCAATATATATTATAATAAGGTAAATGTTTGTTTGTATCAACTCTAGGCATAACAGTACAAATAATAACTTGGAACTTCTTTGAATTCAGTTTGCATTACAGTCATTATTACCTTTTCCTTAATGTGTTGGTATAAGTAGAGCCAAGTATTTTTTAGCTGTGCAATCTGATAGGATGATCATCAGGAAATGCTGATGTGGGTTGGAAAACCTCCACCTCTCCTGATGCACAACCCCCATACCTGGCACCCTTGTCTCTCACCTGGTGGCAAGCACACATCATATCAAGCACCTGAGATGGGAGACCATGGCGAGCTGCTGCTGGCTCTGGCGATACTTTTCTTTCTTTTGTTTGTTTTTCTGGCTCTTGATCTCTCTCTCCCTCAGCAGGCTCAACTGCTGCTGTCACCATGTCCCTTCTGCAGTTCAGCCTGGAAGCAGGTGTGAGAAGGCATGGCTTACAGGTGGCAGGAAGAGAAGGAAGGATGAGGTAGTGGATTCAGGTGACGGATGGGCACTCTGTACCTTCCCCAGAGCTGAGGGGACTCCCCACCATATTTCTTCAGCTCAGCTAGGCCATTCTTATCTGCTTCTGGGAGTGAAGGGAAGGAATTCGAAGTCCATCCTGCTCCCTCCTTCTCATATGTTCTGGCTCCCATATGTACCCTTATTTCCCCCCTTGTTCCTCGTAGCTGCCACCTGCTCTGCATGCGGCAGGGGTGTGAGTGCTTTTGTGGAGGGGAGGAGGGGCTTGCCATAAAGAAGGTTGCCCTAAGTCAGACTATCTGCATGATTTATGTGATGGCTGGCAGACATTTAATTTGATTTTATCGTCTTGGTCCATTCTCACCCTGAAGAATAGAGTCTGGTTTTAAAGCAGTTGAACTGTTCTGGAAAGTTGTGGGAAATCTGGAGCAGAAGAGCTGAAAATCTTCATGTAGTTGCTTTGGTGATACACAGAAACAAAATCATTAGTAACTGAGACTGTTTAAAAATACTGACTGTTTTTGTTTACTAAGCTTTCTGCTCACTGACTACACTACTGTGTGTTAACTTGTATTTCTGCTTATAGAGGACAAAACCTTTGGTGAGCAAACCACTGCCACCTTTTTACATTGGTTGTTCATTGAGTCTGGTAAAAACAGCCACTGCACATACTTCACTTCAATAGCCATCTTAACCTTGTAAGGTTTAACCTTTTACTACATGTAACTGCTATCTGTAACTCTTTCTCTTTTGGAGAAATTATCTAAACCTCTGAGGAATTGTGTAGCGTGAGATATGCTTTCAGGACAATCCCAGGAGGACATTAGACAGAAGATAATGACTTATCCAGTCTTCCTTTCAGCAGTTTGGTTGCTTCTTATTCAGATTGTATTTATTCTTCCTCTTCAGATAGTTTTCTTTTAGCACAGTCAGCTAATTCAGGTTACACCAGATCTTGGGTTGCTGGGAAACTTGGTGTTAAATCCTCAACCTGTGGTGCATGTGGCACATCTGTACCACTGTTTTGTGCTTTCTTACTGTATTACTCCCTTGCAGTAGGGGGTATCGTGGTTCCCATTTTTATATAATCAGATTAGGATTGAGCTTTTGTCATCCAGCAGCCCTGGTTTTGGTTGCATCTTTGGTTTTTAATGTGCCTGAAAGATGATGGGGTTTGATCTACTGAAGTGGGTGATGAAATCACTTGACACTTGCCTAGACACTTGCTCAGTGTAGGTAGACATCTCTGAAAGTCCATTTATGCCCTGAAAAAGGGACAGAAATTATGCTTTGGTACTTTCTAGCTCTAACTGGTATGTGATACAGTCTTTACGTCAGCACATAATTCTGTATACAGATGCTTTTCTTGGTCTTTTTAGATTTTCTTGCTTTCCCTACCTTCTTCCTGACATTCTTCTGGAGGTTACTGATGGTGCTTCTGCCTGCTGTCCCAAAAACTATGCTCCAAGATCTACCACAAATCTTGGAGAGGCTCTAGCCAAGTGTCAGTCAGCGGACACATCTGCATGAGATCTTGTACTGTGATATTTGAAGATGGAGCTATTAAGTCTGTTCCTGATTACTCTATAGTCTCATTTTAGAACATTTGTCACACCCACAATATGGACGGCAGCTTCTTGTTAGTGATAAGCTTGTGTTCAAGAAATACCCGTTTAAGATAATAGTTTGATAGTATCTCTCTAAGAAAGAGAGGTTTTTTCCTGTAAATGTAGGAAGAGGTAGTGCTATAAAGAATACATGTAATAAAAGAAGGTACAATAAGGGAATGCAGAGGACAGGGATATTCAAGGCTAAGGCATTCTCCAAACACAGTTGGAATAACCTGAGTTACAAATAATTTTGAGCCCTTTGTAAAGTTGTTCTCAAAGTTCCTGAGCCAGCTGTGATTCTCTGTGTTCTGTAGTAGCTCTGCAGGAAACTTCACCTTGAGCTTGACTGTAAGGAAAGAAAAAGGTTTTCTTTACACAGCTCTAGGGAGTATTGAATACTTTGTTTCTATTTTAATATTTCAACCACTGCAGAGAACACATCCTCCTGTCTCTATAAGGCTCTTCCATAGTGAGTGTTTTGATGGATGTCCCTGCTTTTTTTTTACTTTTGGAGGTAAGAGTAGTCAGATTACTGAGAAGAGAGCAAAAAAATATACACGCATTTCACTGGGGTGAAAGGTCTGGTATTGCTGTGATGTAGAACATGATGAACAACTTCCTTTTCTTATGGAGATAACACAGAACTAAAGAGCCTGGCCCTATCCTGACTTCTCCTCCTGTCTCTTTTCCTGATTGCATACTGGCCTCTGTTCAAAAGAAGTTGAGGAACACCTGCTTCCCACTTGGTTTTTGAGCTTCTTTTAGGAAGTAGGAGCAGAAGGACCAAGCCTCTCAGACTGTGGTCCAGAACCCAGTTCTCTTAAGCTCATGACAGAACTTCAGTGTTTCTGTCAGCAGATGAAGGTAACAGACAGAATGGCCGGAACTGTTACTTAACTGTGTATGTCTTCCTTCCAGGATGATTCTTCCTGTCATCAGCAAGGATCTGTCTTCTCCTTTGTCATGCTGATTGCTTCAACTCCAACTCAGCTTGTAACAGAAGCTATGTTGTCCTTCAGAGCATGAGCTTGTACTCTCTGCTGTGGAAAGTTAATAGTTACTTCATTCCTCTAAGTCATCCTGTTCTTCCAAAGTTGTCTGTCCACTTGTTATTGCTGGTGCCTCCTGACATGGTGGCAGTAGAACAATTCTCTTAGCATAATTTGTGAAGTGATATCAGATGTTTATCATGTGCAGACAGATGCCGTGTGTAGTACTACTTCTGTCTAAAAAATGATACTTAGTCAGAGGAAGATGTGTTTTATGAATCTTTCATGTGTTTTATTTTCCCATTACTTTTAAAAATGTGAAGAATTAAGCCTTTGCAAGTGATTGCAGCCAATGTGTCTGGCTAAATATTCTGGTTTATTCAGATATCTCATTTGTCCTTTTTAAACCTAATCTCCAGCATTTTATTATTCTCCAGTCATCATATATACAAAAGAACAAATTCATGTTTTAATAGAAATGCTGGAAATGAGGCCTTCCAGTGCCTGACTTCTAGGCTGGAGCTTCCTTGGTTCAACTAGCCCCAGTATATTTTGAGTTCTTTGTGTCATCCTTCTATGTTGGACAACAGTTTTGGGTTCTGTTCCTTTTTCTTCTCCATTGTTGCCATCTGTCTTTTTTTTTTTTTTNTTTCTCCTCTGTTTTCCCCTTTTTTTTTTTTTTTTTTTTTTTTTTTTTTTTTTTTTGAAGGCTGGTGGGCAATATGTGAGTATTCACAAGGCCTGGCTGGTGGCACCCAAGGCTACCTTTGCAGTGTGGGCTGTCAGGTGCCTCTAGAGGGCATTCATCACTGGATGGCTGCCTAATCTAGGTTCTCGGATTCACCTTCCAGCCATGCCTCTTCCCTTTCACTGACTAAAGACAGGACTGTAGAGATCTCCACATATAAGCCTGGCTGGCGTTCTCTGAGTTAGGTGGTCAATGCTTCTCTTGTACAGTTAGTTACTTCAATAAGCTCCAGTTCTATGAGTATTGCCCATCTTTTGCCTTAATGTTTGTTTATATGGCTAAAGAATGTTCTAGTGTCTTAACTACCTTTCAGTATAATTTTATTTCCTTTTCACAGTTCTCAGCTTTCTTTGTGACAGTTTTCACTTCAGCCCAGTACTTCAGTGTCTGTGCTCTAGCTTTGTTTTCTTTCTTTACAAGTCTTATGTTTCCTTCTGCTGTCCTTTTCTTAAGTGATTAATTCATACAGTGAAATGTTCTATCTGTTTCCTTGGGTTGTGCGTTCCAGTTAATGCTTTTGATTTACAGAGTATACCAAGATTTGGTTTTTTTCAGTATTCAAGTTCTTGAGCTATTCCAGTACTATTTTAGTTTACCAACCATCTCCTTTAATTAGTCTTCTTCTGCATTTGAAATCAAGAACCTTAGTTCTAGGCTGTCTTGTGTTTGTTCTTCAGATGATTTACAATGAAAGATATTTACTTTCACCAACTTTTCTTCACTGCTTGCACAAACTAAATCTTGAAAGAGAATACGGATTTTTTTGGTGTAGAAATCAGTAGGACTGTCTGAATCTACAGAAGTTTCCCTTTTCTGTAATCAAAGTCTGGGAAAACAGTCTCCTGAAACGAAGCCTATTGCTCTACTTACAAGAAGAAACTCTTTCCTCATCAGATATTGAAGAGTAGATTTTGGAGTATGTTTCATGATATGCCTCCAAGTCATCTGGTATAAAAAGAGGAAGAAGTGCTGTAATAACTTTATAAACCTATTTCTTTCTATTCAGTCATGTTTGATGAAGTCATAAAACCTGCCTGCCATTCAGTTATCCGTGCAAACCTCTTAATTTTGTCTGCATTGCTCTTGATGTGTTTCAGAACAGATGAGTTCATTCAAAAGACGATCCGTGAAACCTTTGCTCACTGCACAGTGCTGACCATTGCACACCGCTTGAACACCATTATTGACAGTGATAGGATTATGGTAAGACAGTTAACTGCTTCATTTTTTTTTTCCTTTTCTGAAGAATAATGTGATTGACTCTTCTGAGTTTTGATCCAAAAGGGGGTAGGAGTGTAAGTCATATGTTAGGCTTATTCAAGTTAACCTCATTATCCAAGCTACTGGGACTCAGCTCATAAAACTGTAGATGTAATGACCTGGAAAGAATTGTGCTTTCTCTGGCCCTGTGCTTGCCATCCCACAAGGCACGAACTCACTGCAGGTGAGGTGCAGCAGGAGACCTGCGCAAACAAACTCTCCAGTACTGGGAGCCTGTGAAGTCACACCCATGAAGTTCTGGGCAGTCAGCTGGGTTCAGTCAGGTGTGTTGATGCAGTCTCGGTGGGCTGAGGGAAGCAGTGACAATAGCTGGTGTGCAATGTGTCAGGTGGAAGTGGTGGAGGCACTGGGGCAGGAAACATGTAGGTAAGGAGACAGCAGCTGCCCTGCGGCAAGGGTAGTGATGAGGGAAGTGGAACTAGACTGGTGAGCTAATGAACATGGCCAGCTTTCTAAAGCAAGGTTCAAACAGAGAAGATGAAGCACTACCAGTGCAGCAGCCTCTGCCATCTTTTCTCCCAACAGAGGAATGTTATACCCTCTCTGCCACCTTGTCTGCCCTACAGTGCCTTGCACATGCGTAGAAATTAGGAAATACTTGCTGATTATTTTCATAAAGGCAGTGGTGTTCCCTGGGCTCTCAGGAAATCCACCTGCTTTGTGTCCTTGACATGATGTGCAGCCTGCAGTTTTACAATTTTCTGCAATAAGAACACAAACCCTTTGCAAACATCTTCTTCACAGCCAGTTAATGAAATAACTGGCACAGAGGGCAAACTGTGTTCATAAGTAGAGCTCAAATTTAACTGGGCTTCAAGCGGAAATTAACCTTCACCTCTTGATGCTAACCTTAAAAAATACCTCTCAACTTTCGTTTTATGAAAGTGTAACATGATAATTCTTTCCTTTTATTTTTTTTTTACTGGATATTCAAAACATTTTAAAATCATTGATTGAGTTACAGTGGTTTCCTGAAGTGACAAAGTTAAACAATTCCATCTGCTGAGGTGAGTAGTATTCTACTCTGAGGAGTAGAATAGATTTTGAGCTCAGTGATTATAGTTTACTTAACAATGAGAGAAACCAGCAGAACTGCCATAAGTAGTCATGTAATTGCCAACATTTGACGTATAATAAATAAATATTTTCTGCTCTGGTGAATACCTCCCCTCAGGTCTAATGGATATGTTAGTGTTGTCTACAACTGAAATGAACAAAAGATTTGTGAGGAATCAACTGTGACCTAATTAATAGCTATGTGTGTTTGTTAGCTGTCCAAAGGGATTTCTGTGGGTTTTGGTTCATTAACTACTGTGAATGTGTTAGGCACAGAATGCTCTTTCCACAAAGATGTTTTCTTACTTTTACCTTTAATGTCATGAAGTTGCAATGAAAAATAACTGGTTTATTTAACGTTTTTGCCAAAAATTGTTGGAGCAAAGCATAAAAATTGCCCTTTTCCCCAAACTGCTCAGGATAATTGCCAACTACATAGCTACTCTGTTTTAAGTGTCTGTACATTATTCTTACCCTTATGTTTTTTCAGCTTAGTCACTATTAAGTTTTCTAGTTTCCTAATTGTCTAATAGTTTTTATGCTTTTGGCCTCTTAAGAGTATTAAGAAAGAGATTTGCGAGAAGGTGTATCTTGGAGTCTGCAGTCAGTAGTAACTTTTAAATATTGTTCATCTTTTTGCATTGCTCCATTTTGATCTCACAGATTTCTGTAAACTGAGGGAGAGGGGAGGGTGAGAAGCCTGATAGAAAAAAGGAGGAAACTTACATGTAACTTTGTAACAATCCTGTTTTCTTTACATCCTTGCTCAGTTATTGATTCTGTTTAGGGGCAAATCAGAAGTATCATCTCATATTTAGAATGATCAGAGTTATGGTAGGTGTGCTTCTGTTACACTTTAATTACTTGGTTTACTCAGGCATGTAACTCCTAGTGGGAATAAAGCAGAATTTTGGAAGAAAAACATGTTTAAAATGCCAAGAATAAGAATATCCATCTAGAAGAGTAACTATTAATTAATAAGAGCTATTAACAATAAAATCAGCATTCCTGAAAAATTATTCACTTCAATATCACAAAAATTGAGAAGACTTAGCTAAAGGAAGCTTTTAGTGTGTTCTATAATTTGTTAAGTCAATGGTACGTTTTAGTAATTCACAAATTTAACTTGATGCAGATTCTTTTTCAAGAGTCATAAATGCACAAACACAGTGCATTGTTATTGCTTTACCTGGTATTATTTAAAATCCTGGTTTTGTTTCTCCTTTAACTGAGACCTCTAGGTGCAGTAATACCTTGTTTATAAGCCATCCCAAATCTCTGTTGTTTGCTATCGTGATAAGTTTTTTAGAAAATGAAGGAAGAAGAACAAAGGTAGAACCTGGCAGTCAAAATATTAACAATTGTCTTTTGACAAATAATGACTAAGTTATTTTTCAAACAAATTTTGGGCAAACTTGTTCAGCTCTCTTAAATCAATCATGAATGTTCAATTCCTGAACAAGTGGATGTCACCTAGGGTTTTCCTAATTAGTCAGTACTAATTTCATATCAGGTTACTCGGGACTCTTTCAGTCTTGAAAACTTTGAGAAATGGAGATTCCACAGTCTCTGGGCTACCTGCGCCAATGCTTAATTATCTGCCGTGAAATCTTTTTTTTTCCTTATATCCAGTGAAAACCTTTTTTCCTTTTATGGCAGTTGTTTCTTGTTTTCCCACTGTGTATCTCACTAAAGAAACTTCTGTCTTCTCAGTCACTACTTTGTAGATATGGGAAGGCTGCTGTTAAGCCCCCTGAAGCCATCAGTTCTCCAAGATGAACTCACCCTGCTCCATCAGCCTCTCCTCATAGGTGTTCCAGTTCACTGACCACCGTGGTAACCCTATTGCAAGCTTGCTCAAATTTACCTTCCTTTTTCTTGTACTTGAGTGTGTTGGCTGCAGTCTCCACAGCTTGGCATTGTCCGCGAGTTTTTGATTTAATTCGGTTTAATTACTGGTTAAAGCAGAACTTTCCAAAAAGAAACTGTTCGCCTTTAGGGTTAATCCAAACATTAAAAAAAAAAAAAATTAGAACAGAAAATAAATTGGAGAAAGTCATGAGAAAATGTCAAGTTGGATGAGTATGGAAATAGGAACTGAACGTGAACTGTTGCATGTCTGCTCACACCCGTCGTAATAACCAGTTCTATTTTAGAAGAGAAGAAAAGCCTACTCAAGGAGGGAAAAAAGGAAGAACAGAATATATTTTATACAACTGTAGACAAATCTGGCCTCAGGACTTGTTTTAATTCTCGTTTGTTCCATTCCCAAAACCATACCTCTGCTTTCATAATCCAGGTCACGCCTTAAGAGTATTTCCATTATATCTGTCTTAGTGATAAACACATTTTATCAGAACTTCAAACGCTTAAAATCATTGAGGGAAGAGCTGTATTGTGTAATGTGATACTCTCTAACCCAATCGCCTCAATGAGTAATACTACATTGCACTTGCATAGGACCTTTCATCTGGAAATTGTAACGCTCTTTATAAACATTAATTAATTAAACTTCAAACACCTGGGTGAGATAGGGAAGTATCCATACAATCTTTGGAACCAAAGTTGGAAAGACTTGTTAAGTCAGCCCATCAAATAATACTACCATAAAATTATAATCCTGTGGTTTTCAAGCTCTTTTTTTTTCCTCCCTCTGTGCTGCTCCAGCATCTAATAGGACACTTTCTCATTCCTTTTCCTTCATTACTTTGAGAAGCCAAGTTGTAACTCTTCCCATCAGGTGCTAGCAGTACCCGCTTTAGCTCTTTGGCACAGGCAGGCGCTCCGCTGCCTGGCAGGAGAGGGTAGGGTGAAAGCTGCAGTTACCTCTTCTGTCGTGGCAAATCCTGTCAGAAGCGCTCAGCTCAGGCTTGCTTCACTGGCCCCTCGTTCCCCGAAGCTTCCCCACCACCTCAGCAGCTGCTTCCCTGTCCTGGCCTCACCATAGAGGGCAAAGGCCTTTTATGTAAACTGCATCTGCAGCTTGTGGCAGCCAAGACTTCCAGGGAGATCTTATAAAATCCCTGTCACCCTTTCCTCCCCCTCCTCTGTACTTTTACAGAGGGGAAAACAAGCATGCAGAAATTGAGGCTCACCCAGGGACATGGTGGTTCAGTAGCAAATAAAGTATATGCATCTGACAAGAACCTGATGGAGTTATTTGCTGTATATACTATGTCATGGCCTCTCCAGAGGAAAGCCACAGAGTCAAAACTTGTGCATTTTCCAATGACAAGGATGTTTCTCCAGAGAGTTTTCATATCAGTGCAATACTTCTTTGAAATGGAAACTCTTTATGCAAGCAGAACTTGATCTAGTAATTAAAAACTGTCATTCAAATAGGAAGTTTTTGATGAGAGAATCATGGGAAGAGATTTGATTTATTTATGGGAAAACCTGTTGTGGTTACATTCTGAAATGACTAATATTCAGGGTAACAATACAATGCACTTCACAGCCAGACCTGAGTTGTTTTTTTTGGTCAATAGAAAATGACTTCCCACGTCTTTCTGATAAGCCTCCCTGCTTCCCACGTCTTTCCGGTACGCCTCCCTCATTCAGTTATTCTCATTTTTCTGATGCTGTGTTTGCCGTGGTGGAACATCTGGGCCTCATGAATCAGGAACTCTGTTTCCTGCTCTGTGGATGCCTAACTTCAGCAGAGCAATCAGTCCACCAAGAGTAAGTACAAACGTCTTGGAATCAAAGAGAGGGAGCGATCTGGGCACTCTGTGTGGTGAAAAGGGAGTCACCTACAGATAGATAGAAAATGCTGTGCAGCAGACAAGGTCTGAGCATTTGTCTCTCTCTGCAGTTCCTATATCTGACCCAGTATTGCACATCGATATCCTTCACCCATCCAGACAGAGATGAGACCATGGTGATGGACATCTAAGTGAACATGATAGTGATGGCCACACTGCCCTTCCTTACCATGGGCATGACAGCATTCTTCCAGGAAGTACAGAAATCTGTGCTCTGTCTGAAGGGGTCTGGATGCAATGCTCTCCGTTCCCAGGAAAACATCGTATCCTCTGTGTGCCCAGGGCAGTCAGGTTAAGCCCTTCCTTTTGAAGCATTGCATTGCCAGAAGTTCAAGAGTTGTCAGAGAATAACATGAGGGAGCCTGAATCTGCAGCCCAGTGAGAGGCAGAGCTCTTGTAGCAGTGGGGAAGTCCCATTTGTCCTGCTGATACCTTCATAGGAACTTTCACTGCAGTGGCCCAGCTTCACATGGAGGTGTGGAGAATGTAGGAAGGTAGTGGTGGTGCACTTACATTAGTAATACTGAGTTAAAGTCAGAAATGCTGTGGTCTGTTGGCTCTTCTTTTGGTGGCTTTGTTTTCCACTTTAAATATCATTGCTGGAAAATGAATGTTTTACAGCAAATCTCGACATTCTGTTTAGGGGGGGATTATGTTAAGTCACAAGGCACAGAACATCCAGTCCTAGTTGTAGAACACTTCTTTGGGAAAGCTTCTTTGTCCCACCACTGGTGTTGGCTCTCTGGTCTTCAGTGTGTCCATGTCGGAGTGTTTCCTTGGTGGAGAGCTGCCTGCTGTCAGACACTGGCCCTCAAGTGCTCAGGATGTTGAAGTGAGGTCAGCTGATGAGACCGTAAATATTCCTGGAGCCTGGGATGATAGGATATGAAAATTTATGAAAGTAAGAATTAATTAGGACTACATTCAAAACTGTTGTTCAGTCCTTCAAAATTCTGAAGCAGGACAATTGCATGGGTATAAAATGGGTAATTTTTTTTTGTTCTGTAACAGGATGCTAGAAGGGGGTTTGACCTTTTATTAGCTCAGTATCTGGAGGGTGTTGAAATATTATTGGATATTATGCTTGTCCTATTGAAGTCTGTTCTGTTAAAGAATGTAAAAGGAGCTTAATGGATTATAGCAGCTAGACTGAACACTGAATTTTTGCAGCTAAGCATCTAATTCTTCATAAAAACCTTAAAGTACCTTGTGGGTCTGAATCCAGTAATCCACAGTAAAATTCCTGCATTCATACTGGTGCACCTGCTGTCATTATTCAAAAGGAACAAACACTAGTACAACTCCTTTTTTTGACTCAGCCTCTGTCTTGAAAATATGGACTAAGGAATATTAGAACTAAATTCGTTCTTGTTTTTATTCAACCTAAGAAAGATCCTCACTGAGTTGTGGGACCAAAGTCTCTTGAGCAAGGAAATGTGAAGATAAGAATATGAAGGATACTCATAGAAGGGGACCTGCATGGAGAGCAGAGGGCCTGGAAACCATTAGGTTTCTACTTTATTTTGTTAACTCAAGACTTCCAGAGTTTCTGCAAGAGCTGAGCATTTAGCAAATGATTTTTCAGGAATGGTCAGTTTTGTTTTGGTTCTGTACAAAGACAGTTTCCACTGTTCCCAGATCTACTGAAACGGGGTTGATGTTTACCAGACCAGAAGAGAAAACAAGACCCTTCTGTTTTCTTTCTTGGAATTTATTGAATTCCACAGATGTTAGCAGTGAAGACATTGCTTTCAAAGCTAAGTAATATATGCATCTTTACCATTAAGAGAAGATTCCATATTGGTGTTTAGGTCAGGTTTTGCATAAGATACTGAGCTATGTGCCATGGTCTCGTGTCAGAACGAGTCTTGTCAGCTGAAACAGAGTGTCTGTGACAGTTGTAAATGTCACACCTGGCCTATCTGCCTCTAAAATCAAGTCAAAATCCCAAAGAGCTTGAAACTACACAAGAGCTCTTGATTCTCTTTGCCAGTTTTAAGCCACTTCTCTAAAACATTGGAATCTCCCAGTTCCTAAAAGCTGCTCCCATTTCAAGAGGGCTGCCCAACAAGATTCTTCTTTTGCCTAAATAAAGCAACTAATTATTGAGACACTATGTCAGCTGGAAGCATTCAAATGAAGAATTTGAATTTGACTTTCTGCAGGAAGTGAAGCCAATGTTTGATGAACCTTGATCTCTCATTCTGTCAGGCGTTTGTGTGTGAATGTCTTTCCATCAGTGTAAGAACAGGATGGTGATGTCATGTTTGTTTAAAGACAATGGTATGGAATCTAGGCTGTGCTAGAAATACTGACACATCTTTAGAGAATGATTTTTGCTTGCTCAGAAATACTGTATTACTGTTTAAAAGCAAATTAGTGCAGGTCATGCTGGTGGCTGATGCCCTGAGCAGAGAGTTTCTGATAAGGTGAAACTCTGTGCATGGCAGCTGAGCCACAAGGTCATTGTCATCAGAAACTGATAAAACCAGGAGACATGCTCAGTCATCTGCAGCAATATTCCTTAACCTCTTGAAAAGTATAATATCCTTGTAGCTTATCTACCTTTCTAAGACCCTCAAAAACCTTATTAAAGAGTGAGATTTCTTAAACTGAAGGTTTATCTCATATCACTTCAGGGCCACATTTGAGCCATTCTGCAATCCCGGTTAAGAAATGTGGCTTTACAGTGATGGAAGCAGTCATTACTGATTGACCAAGGGAGAGTTTTGTCAGCATGTACATGTTTTTGTCAGCCATTGGTAAGCACTGCATACCTTCTAAGGCAAGGGTTGAGCTTACACTGGTATATCAGATGTTTGGAGGTGAGGTTAACTGTGCAATACAAGAGATATTTGCAGTGTGTGGTTAACAGACTTCTGCAACAACACACATAAGGAGTTCATATCGAGTGAGACTATATATAATCTCATTACTACATAAGTAATTGGTGTTTTTTCCCCACAACATTCTGTCCAGCTTACAGTGGCATGCCATCAGTTGGAGAAAAAGAAGGTAGATTTTTTTTAATCTCTGCAAGAAGCCTAAAGAAAACCTGTGTGAACCAATTTACCAGGCAGTGCTGCATGCTCAATTTCCCCTAAGTTACAGCCAAAGAGTAGTTTCAGTTTAAAGAAATCCACTGTTTCTGATTACAGAACAAGATGTTTAAAATTGCCTTTTCTGTGAAGCAGGGGATAAGAGGGTACATGTCAAATCCCAGTGACTAGTGGCAAGCTTGGCATTGTTACAGCAGTTAAACTCTGCTAAGGTGAGTTATTTGGAAAATTCTGAAAATAATAATTAAGATTATAAGAAGGTAAATTCCCAGCTCTGCTCTGTTCATATACATGATAAATGAAATATACATTATTTGACATCAAATTTTTCTGGAGTTACTGGCAGAATAATTTATATAGGAACCCTGAAGGAGCATGGGGAATGCTTTGAATAAATCTGAAGGCTTAAGGAAAATCAAAACAAAAACCCAAAAAAGAACCAAACAAAGCTCCACCACCAAAAATTTATAAACAAACAAACCAAGAAAAAAACCTTTAAAATGGTTTCTGAGTTGTATTTGCAGCCGTCTCAATGTGCTTCGATATTCACAAACATGTTTAGATAGGTTGGTATTTATAAATGATTCTTCTGAGAAGTATATGCATATTTCTGATCTGTTTTGACAAACTGTGATGAGACAGAAGAGAGAGAACGTGCTTACATCTGAACTTAATGCCAACTGGAGTACAGGCTGTTGACTCTTTCCCACAAAGCTATGTATTGTCTTGGGTGAATATATTTCTTATAATATGATGTAACCAGAAGCATCTCCTGAATATTCTCCTCTTCCCAGGGCTTTATTGAAGATCATCTTGATGTATGCTCTCTGAGGAAAACATTATTCAATGTTGTACTCCTAGCAGAGTTCTGAACTTTAATAATGATTTTGTTGTTTGGTGACGTCTTCTCCAAGTCTAAATTAAATCAGATGTATTCCCAAGGAGATAATTTCCTTGAATTATTTTCCTTTTGAATAGGAAATAAAAACATTTATGATCAACTCTTAAATGTCCCATTTCCCCTCTGGCTTTATGGTGAATATGAACGTGAATAAGAATACTAGTCATTCCTCAACAATAATTGAAATAAATTCCCTGCCCCCCTCCTCTGTCGCTGAACACTTCCAACCTTGGATTGTTTTTTTTCTCAGAATGTTTTATAACTATTGTTCTCTTGGTTTGTCTGCTTTTGTTGCTGAAAGTTAGAAAACACAGGATTTAGAACTTTCTTTTTTGTGTCTGTGGATAGCTGTAAGTACATGGTATTCGTTACAGCGTTTTAAAAGGCTCTTGTTCTTACTCTCTCTGTGGCTAATGACACTTCTTTTGCATATATTAATCCACAAAGAAGATTGTAAAATTCACTTACAAAATGAGTGTTGGCTTCTCCAAAGTCCTGTGTAACAGAACAATATGGATTACTTGAGGAATCATCAAGGAGAAAAGGTGTTCTCCTGGCTCTGGTGCCTAGGTTTCTGCTGGAAACTCAACTATCTCGATACAGTATCCTCATTGTTTGCTGTTTTGTTTCTCTCTTTTCATGGTGAAATGCATTTTCTGATTCTTTTTACACTATTTTATGTTTTACTTTTTGTCTTCCTTCCCCTGCTTTTTTGTCTTGGATAATACATTAAATTATGAAGCTGTGGGATGGAAATACTGCAAAGCTTGGGGGTTTAGGGAGGGACCTAGGCAAAGTGGGGATAGCTGGTAGGTTACAACTAAGTCAAAATGTAATTCTCAAATCTTACCTGAATTTAGTTCAGCAGCTTATTTTGTGGCATAGGCAAAAACTCCTGTGCTAGTTAGAGTTAACATAAACAACACATTTAAATGGCTGATAATCTCTTCATGTTTGGTATTGCAGGTCAAGATCACATACTTCTTTTCTGTTTCTCTGTCCTTCCCTGCCATATTTAATCGTACCCTGTCTTATTCTGTGCCCCAAATAACCAACAAAGTGCTGTTCAAAACTATGTTGTCTTCCTTCTAGCCAACATGGTTCTTAACCTTCTGGAAAGATCACAACTCAGATGAGCAGTCACTGCCCTAGACTATTCAACCAGGGTGAAACATTAGATGGAATAGAATTAGGTGGCATGCGAGGATTTTACTCAAGAAGAATACATCATTTGAGCCCTGTTTGAACTTAAGATGTCTCTCTATTGCTGCTTGAGTAATGCTGATTTGGATAGCTGTAGCTAAAGATGTTTTCACCATACCTGGGGAGATGAGCAAATTCCATTGAATAGCAATTATCCTGTATGCTTTCTTTTGTATGATTGCCAGCAGCCAATTTTGTAAATTTTGTACTGTTGGAATTACTCTTTCATATGAGAAAATCCTGTTGAAGTCATAAAGGTGGTACTACAAAGGCAAGAGAAGTGCAGGCAAGGCAAAAGAAGCTGCCAGTACAAGAGGGTGGAGAATCTGGCCCTGGTTTACATATGACCACTTTGAGTTAATATAACTCTCATATTTGTTTTAATTTTACTCTGGGATGTCTAGCTCCCACAGAATGATTTATTTCGTGTGTTTTACGAAGAGTCAGAGCAAGAAGCTGAAAAGTTGAGTGATTTGTACAAAACCCCTCTCTCCCAATATCTGCACTCAAGTCTGTGATGAAATTCAAGTCTGATTCAGAATCAAGTGCTCCTGTGTGTGTCCTCCACAATCTCCCTGCTGATCTGATTTCGCCAACTACAAGCTTCTCTGGCTCTCTTGTATCAAGTTCCACTGGTACAACTGCCTTGGAACACATCTGGGTTCGATTCTCTTGTATTGTGCACTGATAAGCGTTGCAAGTTGATCAGAAAATATGTGGCTGGTAAACACCAGATTCCACCTTTCCTGAATGATTAGCTGGCTTTTTGAAGTCCTAATGATTTTAATTTGGCTTGGAGTCAGTAAGAGTATGCAAAGCCTTAGCCAAAGTACCTATTTATTTATGTAAATCTTATCAGCACACATTTCTTCAAAGAAGAGTACCTATCTCTTTGTCTAAGCGCTTTTAATAAATATATAAATATATAAATATATAACTACCAAGTAAATCAGCTTCAGTTTTCTCCATTGTCTCATAGAAGACAGTTAGTAGAAAGTGTTTTTCCTTGGTGAACAGGTTTTATAGTGTTCCTAACTTGTAGGAACGATATCGACTGTTCAGTTTCATTCTTCATTTTTCATTTCAGGTTTTTTTAAAAAGTAACACAGCTTGTTTTTCCTATGGCTGTTCTGTCTATCTTTATAACACAAGTTTGGGTTTTATTCCCAAAGAAAGGCTACAAATAGGTTAATGATTTGTTTAAAATGTGGATGGAGTTTCTCCAGACAGAAATTGCGCACTCTATCCATTCATCTTCTGGACTTGACTATTTAAAACTTGCCAAGGAAGAATATTTTTTTCCCTTTCCCCAGGTTCTCTGAAGGGGAAAGATTGTCTATGTTTGTCGTTGTTTCAGGTATTTGCAAAATGAATGCTGAAATTGCAATACTGCAGTAATATAATTTTTTTAAACCCTCTTCTTGTCTATTGCAGTTCTTTACTAGTAAGAAACACATTTAATGAAGATGCTTTTTGTTTCCTTTCTTAAGGAGTGCTTGCATAATCCAGTGCTATGCTGAAAAAAGCTTTACTTAAAGGCAACAGAGATATTCTATGCTGTGGCACTCTGATTTAAAGGTTGAATTGTATATGATAATTTATTGCATTTTTAAGGAAACTGTCCTTAACAGTGACATACTGTAGCTTTAAAAAGATTGTGATAAAAATTACATTTATAATTAATCATTCAATATTAAGGATAAATGGGATAGGACTAAGTACACTGAAAAGTCAGCATATGTGCAAGCATACTTCTGCATCCATTAAATGACTGTATGTTGTTCTGTGCAACATTACTAATATTTAAGATTTTTCCATGAGCACTTTCTACAGCTGCAATTCCAAACGATAATGGAAATCACTTGCAAAGGAAATTCATAATATAGGCTGGATTCTCTAAGTTAAGAGCTTTTGAAATTAGAAAATATCTTCTTGTAGGTTTCTGTGCATACAGTTCATAAAATTAGATGTAATTATGCTGCTGTTTGTTATCTGAGTTATTTTCCATTCAAATGCCATGTACTCAATTGAACCGGAAGGGAAGGAGGGGTCCCTTTTCGCTGGTGCTGGGTCTCTGGTGTCAGACAAGTCGGCCACAATCTTGGCAGTGCGGTATTTTCACATCAGTGCAGGCAAAGGGATCAGCTCAGCTGGGCCCCTTCCCTGTGGGTTTTGTCATTTACTGGGGTCCAGGCCACTTGGAGATCTGCTGGGCCCTTGGCCATCAGGATGTTTGGTTTTATGGAGCTGCACAGGCAAAGGACACATTTGAAAGTTTCTTCACAGGACTCTGAATTTATCTCCAAGCTTATTGGAGGATCTTCTTTCAAACAGAATTTTGCACACGATTTTTGTTTTTTTGGACATTGTCCTCACAATACCTTTAATTCGTTTCTTTCCTGAAATCAACAGCTCCATTTTTTTAGATCTTTCTTTTTTTCTCACAAGTATGTGCACCACAATTATGGCTTGAGTTATGAGTCCTTGAAGTCCTTTTGTTGTGGCAATATCTTTGTCAATAGCACGCCATGTGTATTCAGTTTTTTATTTATATAAGAACAAAAATATTTTCTGAATTGTTTTCTCACATGAATTCTTTCCCTTTTTTTTTAAACTCCATTACTCCTACTCATGGTGTAAAGTACTGAACTTGTAGACTAATACCCAAATCTCTTTCTTGAGTCAATACCATTAATTTATAAGCCAGTTAAGTATTAGAGTGCACTGCATTTGTCAATATTGACTTTTCCCTGCTATTGTGCTTCTCATTCTCCTACGTTTGTTAGGTGTATCTCTGGTCTAGACTTACCTGCACATTTTTGTGTCATTGGAAGGTTTGTCACTTCTCTGATACCTCCTTTTTCTGATGACTAACATAAGTAGCTACCACCTATGCCAGAACAATGTGGTTCCCACCAGTTCCTACCTGTTCAGCTTTCTACAAAGAAAGCTGCACTGTTTAATTCAAGTCTCTTGTTTTCTGTGTCCAAGTTTTTGAAATGCTTTGTTCTTTGTAGCATGGTTATTTAGTTACACCAGATATCTTTCTGGAAATCCATATAAACTATTTTTCCTTTTGTTTTCTTCTGGTGCATTAAAAGCTATATCAGATTTGTGATTGCTAAAACTGTGGAGAATGAATTCTACCTGTGATTTGTGTGTCTTGTTTTAATGACTGTTTCACTTAAGTTGCTGTCTTATCTCAAAATACACACGCTAGTCCAAAATTTCTTTGAATTAATCCTGTAAAGGCTTTTAAAAATGTAAGTTCAGTTTTTGCTGCCATGCAGTCCTTAAATGAAGTCACTAGTCTAAGAATATTTTCTTAGAGGTTCAATCAGCTTATTCTTAATTTTTTTCCTATGTTGTTGACTGTGTATATTCTCTGTGGATTATTGACTTAATCTCTGTTGTTCTTTCTTTCTCCCTTCCTCTCTTTTTGCGTACCTGTGTCCATGGTGGCATCTGATCTTTTCTTTATGTGGAAAGAATAGGGTCAGGTTTAAATATCTTTCTAATACATAGTTGGCAAGAACTGATGCAAGAAATTGTTTATCTTTTCAGCAACACCCTCATTTTCTTTAATTACATCTCCACCTCTAATTCAAAAGACCTGCTTATTCTCCCTTAACCGTCTGGGTGGTTATTGCATGGTTTTTACCCACAGCTGTTTACTTCAGAGCCCATTTTGAACCTCTTTGTTTCCTTCTTACACAATAGAATCTTTTAATCTGCTTTGTTGGCTGCACAAACATTGTATTTCCATATTCCGCATAACTTTACGTTGGATTCCTATAGGTGGAATGGCTGTAGGGCACTCTTGAAATTGGACAACAGGTCTGTAAACTGAAAAAGTTCTATACTAGTTTGAAAAGGACAGAACTCATTTTCAGGGTACAAAATTCATCTTAGCACTAAAAATGCATACATTTCCCCCTTGCCTCTAGTTACCTACATTTGGTTTCTAGTCTGTAACATTTAGTTTTTAGTTTTCTTATGTTAATACATTGGTTTCTGCTGTTTTAACAGGTTTTAGATGCAGGAAGACTGAAAGAGTATGGTGAACCTTACATTTTGCTGCAAGAACAAGACAGCTTGTTTTACAAAATGGTGCAACAAGTGGGAAAGACTGAAGCAGCTTCTCTGATTGAAACAGCAAAACGGGTAATTTTAAAAGAAGAGATAATTAAGTTTGTCTCTGCAGTTCGTTTATCTCAAGTTGGCATATTCAGTGTTGCAGTAAGCCTTCCACTAAAGGATCTGTCAGTTTTGCAAGGCAAAGCCATAATTTTCAGTGGGATATACAAAGACTTCCAAATGATACATGTATTTATATACCCCAAGTTGAAAGACTGGATTTCTTGCATCCTTTTGTGTGTACACAAAACAGTAAGTGTAAATAATATAGGACATACTTTTGCTGGGCATTGAACTTAGCTTGCTGTAAAAAACACATTAGGGCTGCAGAATCAAACAGTTATCTGTTATGTCTATATTTTTAAAAGAGTCCATCAGATTTTAGTTAGTGTTCAGTGCCTGTGACCATACTGTGGTCCCTGAGGATTCAATCACATTCCTTCTCTTGTGCATTCCCTTACTTCATTCTTGTTCCCTGGCTCTCTGTTCTGCACACAGGATGAGCAGAGCTCAGTTAAGAAACAGCTGTTGAATCTTTTGTCGCCTCCTTGTTCCCTATAAGGCTGTGTGCCTGATTGCTAACTATTCAAATCCTACTCAGAGTACAGAATTATTAATGTAATTGTGGGCATTCCTCTGGCAATCAAAGTGTTTAAGAGACATCAATGGATTTGTTTTCATAATATGCCTGTGAGGTGAGGCTATATCATCTCCACTTCTCAGATGGAAAGCTGAAGCAGAGATAAAAAGATTAAAAAAAATGACCTGTGATTGAGGAACTCTTTGACTAGCTTTGGCATGGTTGCTTTCTTCTTGATAATTTACCACACAGGATATCCAGAGCAAGACTTTAATTCTCTCAGTGCCAACGAAGTTTCAGCATTGCTTCAGCTGAGACTGGCAGTGCTCAGTTTGGCAGCAGCTTTCTTGAAACTCATGTAACTGTGCTTTCAGCATGCAAGTAAGGCACCGGTATTAAGCAAGTAACAACCTAAGAGAGCCTTTTACAGGCAAGAGGCAAAGCTCTTTAGCCTTTATGCTTTCCTTTCCTCAAATTGCTGGATGTGTGGAGCAGAGCTAGGGGAACACAAAAACAAAATGGCAGGTGCCTGAATATTTTCTAGTAAAAAAATAGATGCATTTTCAGCAAGTTGGAAAAAAAAAGAGAAGCTGTACTGTCATGGAGGCTGTGTGCTCATGTCTGGATGCTATTTTACTGGACTTTTTGAAGATTAGGGAAGAGATACGTGTGTCTGTTCATATTCTCAGTTTTTATTTTTTAAAGAGTTTTTCAAGTAAAGCATTGTAGCTAAGAGCATATGCTATAAATTCTTGTGTGGCACAAATTGCAGAACTGAGGAAACAGCTTTGTCTTGAACTAAGCTGTGTTACTAATTCTGCTGTCCTCTTCCATTGCTGCAGTGTAGCTTCATGTATTTTCTTATTAGAAAGGAATGGGTTAGCCATGTTTTCTGTTGTATGTGCGTGACAATCTGGAGTTTATATAAATGATGTGTAAAAGGGTAGCTTCAGATTCATGTGACCATTGTTTGTCTGTAAAGTGAAGGCCAGCTTCCTAAGGCTTGCTCCTTGGAAAGGCAAGAGGTGAGGCTGTCCAGCTGTCATCTGTAGAAATTTAGCTATGTCATGCTGTCAGTCCTTCCTTCCCTGGAGCCCTCTCCAATTGCACAATTGCATTCAAAGATGATTCAAAATGTATAAAAATAATTGCCTGATGTTACTTGCCCATATAGTCATCTGCAGTTACCACATCAATGTTATGTGATTTTGTACAGGAAGGGAAGAGATCCAGGAACCAGTCTCTGCTGAAATGTGGTTTGGTGAAAAAGTTTGCTAACTCCCAGGCTAGAAGGCAGATACAAGCTTTAGCATCTGCCAAGAATGCAAAGCATGGTGCTTATCCACACTCAGCTCAAAAATATGGGAATCAAGAGACTGTATCTCCAGTCAGCAGCTACCCAGAAGCACAGTTACAGTTCTTTCTGTTTGAAGGACTTGGACAATTCAGGGATTTTGTTATTGCTGTCCCTTGTACTTCATGCATACTTTCAGAGAAGTTGCTTAGTCAGAAGAGCTGATTCCAATGGCTTTTCTTTTTACACTACTTAGTCTGTTGCATATATTGCTGTTGGTTTCCCGCATTCCTACTGTGGTTACTAAGAACTGTTTTTATGAAGAACAGCTTTCTCTCTGTTTTTGGTAAACAGCGTGCTGCACATAAAAAGAAATGGTAATATCACATATATACATAATTTTCAAAAAGCATTACAGTGGGTTGCTAAGTAAAATGGTTTGGAATGTGGCTATACTTTGGCAATGATTATTTGATTCATTGCATTTTGGACCTGAATCTTGATTTAGTTTAGTTTGGACCTGTACAACACAAACTTGTACCAAGAACTTCTTTAAGTAAGCTGAAACTTTAAATGCATTTTCTGGAAAAGTATTGATTCTGCATATATCCTTTAAGTGTAAATTAAGAGGTACTACACATCTTAAATTGGGAAGACTAACTTGGACATATGTAAAAAACATAATTAAAAAGATAATCTCATGGGCCTCTTAGCGAAGCATTGCAAGACTGAGATATTGCTGGAACCTTAGCTCAGGCTTCCAGATTGATCCAGTTGCTATCATATGGCTCACTTGATCACGCAGTATCCCCATTTTTTGTGCAAATGTCAAAGAAAACAACACAGGCAGAACTCAAATTGGAGACTGCTGAGTGTGTATTAAACTGCCCCTGAGCCTGATGGCAACTGAGTTGTGCTTGACATCATGAGACTGTTTTTATTTTTGCTCAGTTTACAAGAAGCTGCTAGGAGAAAATCCTTTGGGAATGTGAGAAACAGCCATCAAGCAGTGAAAAAATTTAAAAATAAAAGTGCTCAATTATTCAGATAAACAGAAGTTGTGTTCTCCCTGCTCTTGGCAGTGTTGGGAGAGGCTTTTCTGCAGGCTTTGGTGGAATCAGGATAGGGATGGGTTTCTGTCAGTCTGGTACTTTGAGGGAAAAATAAGGGTTGTTTTATTTTACTTTAAAGCTATGACAGATGTGTAAATATTAAAATACTAGGTGTTATCTCACCTCAGTGATCACTTTTAAAAAGGTTGCAGCTCTGTTGGCAGTGGAAGAAACCTGTATAAAGACCTGGGCATTTAATATCTTGAGGGATTGGGCTCAGGGGAAGAATTGCAATGAGACAGTTGAAAAGCAGCTGCCATTTCATTACATCTCTAGTAATGTGCCAAGGTTTTCTATTAGCTTTCCATTAAAAAAAAAAAGCACATTCAAAAGCTGCATTAAAAGTATGCCAAAGTTTTATGTTTTAAACCAGGAATGGGATGGGAATACTGAGGCTGCTGTCTGCAGCGTGTGTGCAGTCAGCAGCCTCATTAACTTTCTTCCCTTGCATCCGATTGTGACTGGCTACTGAGGAGTGCCTCTTAACAGGACTCCCAATTCTTGTGTTGATTCAAATCAGACTTTAATATTCTTTGAAATTTGTAAAGATGCATATACCCTGCATTAGTGAGTGTGCACAAAAGATGACAGTGGTACTTACAGGAACATCTTTGTAGAATGACTATTTCTTTTTTATCCCATGTGTCTTATACATGTATTCATGTATATGAAAAGGACATTATTATCAAACAAACTGAACTTTGTTGACAACACTCTTAAATATAAATTACAGAAATGTTTCATAAGCTGTACTCAAAGCTTATGACTATGAGACCTAACTCGTGACATGTGTCAGCTTCAGAAGGATAGTGTATTTTCTGTTTTTAAAGACTCAAACAAAACTTTTCACATTCTTCTTTGAAAAAAAAATTGCATTTGAAGTCCTTTTTCACCCAAACACATTTTTAGATAAGAGCACACAAGTCTTGACATTATTTCATTTTGTTATGCGCATCTGTCAAGGAACAGAGATATGATACAGCTGCTAAAAACTGATGATTGTGGAACAGTGAAACTTGACAGCATTTCATTTCCTTTATGTTCTGATTATACATTTATCAGGAAACCTGTATCTCTTCTAGTTGAGCTAGAAATTGGTAGAATTCAGGAACTCAAAGGCTTGGCAAAGAACTGTGCTATTATTTGGTATGATCTTACGTTTTAGAGAAGTTGCTTGGTTGAGTCATTGTTAAAGCTTTTGCTTCTTCTTTCATTATTGTGGTTCACTATCCAGAGATCACATTTCTATAGGCCCTATAACTGCTCTGCAGCACAAATTAAAGGCTGGGATATTTCATACATATACTTGGAAGTTTCAATGGTTGTCAATCATAGTTTGTAAAATATAGGGATTACAACCTGATTTTAACATCCAAATCCATTGTGTTCATTTTATGTGTGAAAATGAGAAACCCTTGTGCAGACACAAGATTTCACAGCTTCTTTGTCATCCTGTTTTTAATTTATCTCCATGTTTTGAGCTAGTAAAATGATTTTACTTATCAGTTTAATGTAAAGCAATAAAACATATCTATTCATCTGAATTAACAAAATTTGAGGGGATCTACATGTTGTGTGGGATTTTTCTCACATTTTTCTTAATGTAAGTTCATATAGTAATTTTACTAATTTTACAATGACATACATTTACTAAGTGCCACTAACCTGAAGTTCCTGTTAATGTATATAATCCTTAAGGATATACATTTATCTCTACTATATTTATCTCCAGAAATATTGTTTGAAGCTAAATGGATTTTGGTGCATAATTACTCATGGAATCTAATATTTTTCCTAGGTATACTTCAGTAAAAATTACCCAGAAGTTGTTCAGAATGGTCATCTTGCCACAGACTCCTCCTTGGATCCTTCCTCAGGATTATGCATAACTGAAACTGCACTGTGATTCTTCATTGCCTTAACTCTTTTCTGTAGAGTGTAAACCTGAGATCACCTAAACTCAGTGACAACGTTTGCAAGTGTCAACGGGAGAGGAAAGGGAGGGGGGCGATTCTTTGCACTGGACATCCTTCCTATTTAATACTGAGAAGAAAATTTTTACTGTCCTTGTTTCTTTCATTTTAGTGCAATATGTTTTTTCTTTCCAACTAATTGTGTTTGTATTGCTAAGGAAATTAGGCAGATTCCGTTTTTATTTGAAAGTTATGTGGTAGAGATCTCTTTTATTTAAACAGGTGCAGGACACCTAACAGGTCTAGTGTGCATATTTGAAGCTTAGTAAAATAATTGGAATGTGTCCCATTTTTTTTCCTTTTAGAAATATTTTGAGAGCAAGCAAAACCAAATTTTTTTTCAGTGTCACTTTAGCATGACAGCTCTGTCTGAACAGCAGATTTGGTAGTGTGCAACTTACTTGTCTAGAGCAACTGTCTTTCTACCTGTCACAAGTACCTATGCAGGCTGGTAGGAAAAAAACTTGAAGAAGCCAAAAACACTTTTTCTTTTTGATACAAAAGTACTATATACTTATTTTTTTGATAAACAGTTCAAATAATGCTGTTCAAGATGAATGTAAATATTAGTTTTATTTTGCTAAAATCCAAATGCTGAAAATCAGTCTCAATCTTCTGTACTTTAGAAGAAAATTACCACATTTGCACTGAAGAAATATTTAAATAATTTAACATACATTCCTCTTTTTACCCAGGTTATCAAAGAAAAAAAGGTATTAAAATAACTTGAGGAAATGTTTGAATGACATGTCATTATACCTAAATACTGTGTAGTACAAAATTATCTTCAACACAGCACATTGAAATGTATACATTATTTGCATTTATTGTGCCTTAATATTTGTGCCTTCAAACCAAAGCTGTAACTGCAGGGTACACAACAAATTCATTAGATACATGTTAAAAATATGTAACTTTAGTATGTTTCAAGTTTTGCATCAGGGGCTCAGTTGAACTTCAGCTGTTTGAAGTTACTGTGCTGCCAGAATAGGTAGGAAAATACAACCTGTAGTTTTGAATGGCTGTTGCTGATAGAGAGGAATGCAGTGAGAGAGGGGTTCAATATTCCTAAGTTATGTCCTGATTCAGCAGAGCACTTTAACACAAAGGCATTATTCCCATGTTTAAAAAGTAAATCAAGCAAGTGCTGTGCTGCTTCAGATTTTTTCAAATTTAGTGAGCTATTCTTCGAGGTCCAGTAGAAAATACATCTGTTCATCTCGCTTTAAGGGGCACAGGAGAGACTAAAAGGCAACAGATTTCTTCAGGACATGGGAAATACTGTGCTTTTTTAAAAATACTGAAGATGCTTGCTGTTACCTTTGTAATGCCAAACGAGTGTTATGTACCCAAACTTCATCCAGTGGTCTAAAAGTAAGGCAAACAGGAATGTTTCTCATTTCAAGCAGTTATACCACACCATAATTGAGTTAGATACAAAGTTACTTCTTACTGAGAAGTAAATTGAGGCCAAAGTGTGTGCCTCAGCACAGTCACTCATCTTGGGCATTTTCCTGCTTGGAGCCAGCCCAATGGTGAGAGGAAGAATCCTTGTTCCCCTGTTGCAGCATCCTCTCTGCACTGGGCCTTGCTGTCCTGCTGTGAGATCCCAGGAGAGAGGGGATTGTGTCTGCGGTGCTACCAGCCAGCTTCCTGAGAGACAGAGGTGTTTGGAGCTTGTGGAACAAACATCGGGCATCTGTGCTTGTTGGTAACATCCACTTACATGGTTAGAAATCATTAGCAGGGAGTTACAACATGAGATATCTTGTACCTAGCCTTTTTTTGGGAAGTCCTAACACTTTCCTGCAGTGTGTAGCACCTTACACTGTAACAAGTTCCACTGAGATCCATGGAACTGAACTTCACACAGTGATGTGCATCAGGAGGCTTGTGCTACATGTGGTGATAAAATATCAGCCGGCCAGAGGCAGCTACCAGCCACCAAACCACACGGCACAGATGTGCTCATGTAAGCAGTGCTTATGGCAGATCCTTCCGAAAACACACCAGCCACATCCACTTTCTGTATTGCTTGGCTCTTCTCTGAGCTCTGGCAATCCACTTACACAGTGTCCTAGCACACAGTTTTCATCCTGTGTGTTCTGTGGCTGTTTTCCATTAAAGTTGTCTAAAATAAGGATAGGGCTGTTAGTGTTTGCATTGCACAGGTATGTGAAGATGTAAGGTTTAAATGTGTAAAGTCATGTTGGATAATGCTAGGGGACTGTGTGACATAAAGAAAGTTCAGCCTCATGGCCTTGTCCACCACTGCCTTTTTAGCAAGGATCCATGGATCGATGTCCAAACTCTGCTCAAGCTTTGCCATGGGAAGACCTGGTTGAAATGGTGCAAGACAGAGCTAGCGTGAGCTGACCAGTAGGCAGTGCACTTCATGGAGTTGGGAGTTTGAACTCTTTATCTTCTTTTTTTGAGCAGTGTGAATATATTCAGAGTCTGTGTTTTACAATACAGAATTCTTATTTCTAAACAGTTCTTATAAAAAAGGAAGTGTGATGTATAATACTGAGACTTTTAAATACTCTCAGAGAATAGTAAGTTCTCCTGGCCATACATACCTTGAGTTTATATTTTTTTATCAGACCCAAGGAGATCTGCACACGTAAACCAAGGGTATAATTACAGTTTTAGTTCATTTCAGCTCTGAAATGAATCTATGATAAGTTATATTTCAGAGCAGAACTCCAAAACGCTGGCTGCTGCAGACTCACTGGTATGAGACCCTGACAGATCTAGCTGTCAGTCTATAAGCTAGAATTAATTTGATCCTGTAGCTTTTTGAATGTACACAAAAATGTTAGGTATCTCTGAAAATGCTCATTCTGCTTCTTCACGTGTTTTGGCAGGACACTACTCCCTGTAAGTATCAAATATCCATATAAGATAAAACCAATTTTTTACAAAATCACTCTTGAAACCCATAAATTGCTGAGTAGAACAACAGATAGCAAGTCATTCATGTCTGTCATTGGCATTATTTCTTCTTTTGGGTTTAAAGCAACAGAAATATTTTATTCAGGAAATTGGCTTTTAGATTCTTTTGTTGGTATTGTTGATAGCTCTTTTGTTCAGATGTTGATTAAGACTGACTGACCCATTTCATTTCAGTTGGGTAAAAAGGTGCAGGGTACCTGAGTGGCAGAACTAAGATCAGGGGAAGAAAAAGGCCTTCACGTGGTGAAAGTCTTGGTCTGTTAAATGAATACATTATCTTTCCAACAAGGTGTTTTATGTTTCCTTATAAAGAAAAATTTAAATATTTTTAAACTTCCGCTTTGAAAAATGTTGTGCTTTATTTGGAAATAGCAAAGCAGTTTACTGTAAGTTGCATTCCTTACTGGGGATCTTGGAAAAAGAACTCAGTCTCCTGAGTTATTCAAGCCTCCAAAATATTTCTTCACCATGAGGTGCCTTAAAGTATTCCAGTCTTATTTCTAATAAATATAATTTTATACAGTAATACTGAAAATCATCAGTTACAGAACTGTTGTTTCTTTGGTGTAAAAATCTAGGAACAGCCTCTACTTCTGATCTCAAGAATTGTTTTTCACATATTTGTTTTGGTATGTCTTCGCTCCACCCCTTCTCAAAAGAGCACTGTGAGCCAACAAAGCATGTTGGCATTTTCAAAGCCACTGTTTGCCAGGATAGGCTGTTTCATGTTTTGCTTATTTGCTTGTTTTAAGGATAGAAATTCTGTTTAGTGAGGTGCACCATTTGCCAGGTGGACATAATCTTCTGTGATACCGTTTGTACTGCCCTTTGGGAGAGGGAGGACCTTCCGACCAGTCTCAGTAATGCTGGATGCTTAAGTAATGTTGATGGCTTCTTTTAGCCTTCCCAATACGTGTGTGAAATAATATTGTAAAGAGAATCAGAAGAGATGCTGCTTTTTTTTTGTTAAACTGGCTCTTTGAAATATCTCACTTCAGAGTTTGCCTCTTTTTTTTTTGGAGGGGGGAAGAAAGAGTTGAAATCACTTCTTTCCTGTGATGGTGATGAGCATGACAGTTTTGGAGAAGATGAGGCTTTCTGTGTATGTTTTACATTGTGTAACAGCGTGCTGCTTTTTCATCATTTTAACTCTGGTTTTGTTTTGGTTTGGTTCTTGCACTTGTTGTAATAATTAGATTTTGGTATTGCTATGGAATGATTTCTTTTGTGGATGTTCATGTGACAACTGCTGTCATACAATAAAAGGCGTTTCTCAGAAGCCTGCCTAAGTCTGTTGTCATTGCAAATGTGTGGCTGAAGGCAGAAGTTATGGGCTGAGCTAAGTCAGGACATGTCTGACATCTCCAAACACTTCTCAGTGGCATCGATAGCCCCAAGAGCTGAAAATCCTGCCCTTGGAGGTACAAAACACAGTAATATCTCCCAGCTTGGTTTTTACCAGTTGTCTCCAGTCTGAGACCTTTCAGATCATATTACTACGATTTTTGCTTTAATTGCTAAAAGGTATTGCAAATACATTTTTAAACATCGTGATGGAAGAACCACTAAATTTGCACCAGTGCAGGCGGGACATGGTTTCTGCCTGAAGCAGCTGGCAAGCTCACTGGGCTGGACAGTGGAAATGTGGAATGTCAGTGGACAGAAGTGAGGTGGGTTAGCAACTTAACTCCAAAATCTGGTGTTACCTCTCTGTCCTGTACTTCTGTCTGATGAGTTTGTTGGTTAATTTAGCAAGACACTTGAAAACTGCTTTTTTCTGAAAACCATGCAAAAATCCCTCTCTGTGTCTTCCAACTGTCTCACTCTATTTCAATGCAGGATTTTTAGTGCTGGATGAATTGGTCCTTTTCTAACATGGAATATGTGTTAAGAATTTCTCATATTTCTGCCAAAAGTCTACCTCGCAATCACCATGTAGCTGCCTCAGTTGCCTGTAAGTGAATTTGGTTTGGATTGTCAGAGCACAAGTCTCCTGTGGGATGTGCAATATCCACCTGGAGCTATATCCTCCCAGAGTAAGCACTTGCCAAATGCATATGCTCCCATGTTAATACAGCTGTTCTCTTGTCTCTAGAAGTGGAAGAGGGAGATCTGTTCCCTTGCCTGAGAGAGAGCTGCTGAGAATTAGCAAAGCCAAAGATGCTTTTTAGGAATCTGCTCACAAAACAAGCATGAATGTCATAAACTCAGCATTTAAAGCTGGTTCATGGACTTGGAGCAATATTAATGTACAGAAAATCAGGGCCATACTCTGATGTATGAAATCAGGTTTCCGCTGTCTGCACCTTGGCACCACTTAACTCCCAAACTGGCCTGGAATCAATAGCTTCATCTGTTTTGAGATACAAAATTCCCTATGGATCTTAGCCACAGATCCAGCACATGCTGAAAACTACAATAACCTTGAGGAAAAACTGGAGGTTGTCCCACTGTCATTCAGGAGCCAGGGCACATCCTACTTTTAAGTTGCTGGGCTCAATACAGAGTACTGGGATCATACTTGATTTCTTCAAACACGTGAGTTAAAAGCTGCACCAGAGCTGTTGTCCCTCTCCTGCATGGGATACCCTGTTTTTTTAGAGTATGCTTTTGGGTGTTGCAGGCATTCCTTAGGCTGAGTTGCTTGGATCTTCCCATCTAGTGCATGACCAAAACATAACATCAGGGATCTTTTTGATGGGAATGTTCGCCACGAGTGAATGACGTGGGGGATTGTTTACACCAGGAAAAAGGAAAAGCCTAGATTCAAGTCCAAGTTCCAGGGGGTATTTATGCATTTTATTCAATGATCGTCTGTAGAAACACCAGGAGGAGCTGAGGCTTCTACTCCATTCTGTCAGCATAGCTGGGATGTCTTTGGGCAGCAGGATCCATTTGCTTGTGTTCATTCCTGCACTGTGGCCCCAGTGGGGTGGTGGTGGCCCAGGCTGCAGCTGCCACCACACAGGTCTGACAGGTCTGCTCCTTGCAGTCAATGCTTCAGCTGTTGGGCAGCTCTACCAAAGCACACTCGCTTCTCCTGCTTCCCCAAGGACGCTGTTGTCCTGAGCACCATCACTACCATGTGGAGCTCTGCTCCAGATGAGATACTCTCTGTGCCCAGCTGTTCCTACTGCAGCTGCTGTACCTCCAATATACAGGCAGTGAGTCTCCCTGTAGACCAAGCTGTCCTTAGAATCAATAAGGCTCCTAACAGAAGGGCTCTGCAATACTAGCTGAAGTTTCTGCATTCACTATACCCAGAGAAAAAGCTCCCAGTTTATGCAGTTTAAGTCACTGTGTTGCAGCCAAGGGGATGTGTATCACCTGCTCACACTAACATCTGAATATGGTGCCTGAAGTATGGCTGGTGGATTGTCAGGCACATGAGACTTAAAAAGAGCTATGGCGCTTTTTTCTTTTTTTCTCTCTCTTTCTCTCTTTCTATTTTTCAGTTTTGGATATTTGCTATGGGGAATTAAAGTGAGGTGGAGCTTTATTTAAATGCAGTAAGCTTTGTACCTCACAGTTCAAGCACAGATAGCAAATAAAGGAATGAGTTACTTATCCTGTGTGTTGTGAAGAAAGTAAACCTTGCTAGTGTTCATGCCAGCTGATCTTCTTGGAGCTCTCTGTTTTCCAGAAAAGGACCGTAATTATCTTATGGCATTAAATTGAGTTGGGTGGGAAATGCAGCCTCAGATTTATTAGTCAAAGTTTCACTGTCAACAAGAGCTTGTTCTTGAATATTACAGGCCTGGATTTTCTTTTCAATGTAAGTACCAAGCATGAATAGCACAAGTGAGCGCTGTTGAACTGTCTCTTGAAAACATTGCCAGGATACCAAAAAAGAGGATTTCTCCCCCTCCCTGCCCAGCTGAGAGGATTTTTCCTCGTTCTGTACCAGCAGGAAGGCAGCATTGTACCAAGAATATGGACCGCTCTGTGTTTTGGTTGATTTAACATGTATGCACTTTTGCAGAGTAGTGATTTCCTTGAGTGGAGTTATGCAAGTAATTCACCGTGAGTCATTCATGCAGTGAATTAAGTGCCTCTTCCCACAACCAGGTCATCTCCTGACAATTTTTTTTTTCCCCCTTGGAATTACTCAACAAATCCTTTTGCAATTACTTTTAAGCATTCTGTGTAGATCATACGTTTATGTATGTGGTTAATGTTCGTTGATTTTTTTGAGTCATATTCATAATACATCAGGGCAAGTACATAGTGTTTTCTCTGTATTGGTTGGTATAAATGTCTGTATCTGCAAATAAAAATTTCGTTTTCATCTGGTTTCAGGTGAGCATGTGCCTGTTCATTTCTGTGTGTATCCCTGTCAATAAAACTAGATTTACTTGAATGGTGTGCCACATTATGCATGCACATCAACACAGAAGGGAAGGGAATCTACATTTTTCAAATAGTTTTATGGAAAGGTCTCTGCTGCTTTTTGTAGCAGCAAGTGATAGAGACCATCACAGGCTTGGGGGGAACAGGAAGATGCCTCTGCACCTGCCAGAAGAATGTAGAGAGCAGCAAGATGCCTGCAGTCTGCTGGGATAGAGCAGGGCTGGCGGGAGTCTCCACAGGTTTTACCTGCCTAGGTTCTTTATGCGTTTCTGTGCATGTGAGAAATTGCAACAGACTCTGTGCAGAACCAGTTCAAGTTGCTGAAAGCAGAAAGTGAAAGGCCAAGTGCTGCTGTTAAGCAGGAGCAGGTGTTTATCCTGTGCCAGGCATGGCCAAAGCCTCTTCACCGCAGGTGGTGTCCTTACAAGTGCACTGGCTCACTGTGCCTCTGCACCATGGGAGTAATTTGGCTTGTCTTGGAGGAGGAGAAGCCCTCCGAAAGGAGAAATTTTTAGGGAGAACTTCCTAGAGCATGAAGGAAGCAGTAGTGAGGTTTCCCTCAGAGGTCTCCATCTCATAGGAAAAAACCTCTTCTGCTTTTCAGGACATGTGCTGGACCCTGCAAGGCTCATGGATGCTCTGAAAGAAAGGTGTAACAGTTCACAGTGCTTAGGAGGACCTCTTAATGGGCTGGTTAACTGGCTACTGAGGATTGCCTTTGCTGCAGCCAAGTAGATTACTTAATAGAGACGTGTAGATCGTTGGGAGATGACTGGGCTGCCAAAAGGAACAGGCAGCAAACCAGTTGGAGCTGCTGATGCTGTTGTCACATATTTTCCAGAAAATCTGCTTTTCCTTCCAGCTGCTTTTTTTTTTTTTTTTCTAAAGAAGTGATTACCAGTTCAACCTTTCCCTGGAACTGAGGCAAACTTCTATCAGATATTGCTAAGTGTAATGTGCCTTTTCATGACTTCTTGGCTCATGATGGCTGCCAAGCTCACAGGATATTTTGGCCCTGTTACTGAAATTGTGGCTACTGTTGTTCATAGCTGTTCAGGACTTACATTTGCTCATCCTGAGGGAACTGTAAGAAAGACTGGTCCCTGCTGTTAAACTGTTTGCATAATTCCTTTTTTCTTTTTTTTTTTTTTTCTATTTTTTAACTGGGAAAGTTGATGTTAGACTGCAAGAAGTATCAGCAATGCTAGAGTTTTAACATGAAATCATCATATCTGAATGATTCAAGATGAGTGTGTCCCTCTTCTCTCATCCATTGCCTTGAAGTTGGGGAAAGTGCTTGATTTTGATTTCTCTGGATGACTCTTAATCCCAAATTTTAGTGAGGAGCTGATTTATTGTCTAGCATCAGGGAGGGGACATTAATTCCATCTGCCACCCAGTGTGCATGGCTGGAAAGAAAGAAACCTCCTCTGCTGTAGGTAAGATCAAAACCGAAGGGTATAAACTGGGTTGAAATCCATGTGTTAGGCAGCTTGTCCGGAAAACGCAACTCTACTGCTACTTAACCCTCTAGTTGCCTGGAAACCCTTGAAACACCTGACTCTTTACCTTGAAGCTCACCCAGGTGCCCAGAGCCACCCTCCCTGGGGTCACCAGAGCTACCAAAACTTGCAGCTTAGTGCTTCATACTTGCCAGAGCCTCCCTGGCATGGAGAGAACAAGGATTTTACTTGCCTAGGGGCTCGGTGGGCCCTGGTAGCTGTGGCTGGCACCTTCCCACGCAGCGCCGTGGCAGCTCCAGCTCCAAAGGACTGCTCCAAAAGCCGTGTGAGAACCCCCAGGGCAAGTGGGAGAGGGGCAAAGGAGGCCCCTGCCTGCTGCCTCCCAGGAAGCTGCCCTCAGGGGCAAGGATGCAGTGCCCCCTTGCTGAAAGCCCTTCCTAGAGTCACGACGCCAAGGAGAGAGAAGGAATTTGGATGCCAGAACCCGCAGTCAGTGTGGAAACCTGCCGGGATAACAACTGCCAGGGCAGTGAGAAGGCAGCCCGGGGCTCCCCACTCCCTGGGGACGGCCTCAGCCTGAGGTTTCGGCATCGGGCACACGCTCGCTCCTTGCTCTCCCTCGCGGCCCCCTCCGCCCTCCCGAGTCTGAAATTCCTGGCTGCAGAGTGTGGCAGTTTCAAAGCAGGCGTGGAGGAGGCTCCTCCGCCCGAGGTAGCCTCCAGCCTGGTTGTTGAGGCACTCTCATGGGATGTGGGAGATGTGGGTTTGGGCCCCTCGGGCTGAGGCGGGAGAGGAACCCGGGCCTCCCACTTCCTCAGCATATACTTTGAATACCAAGGTATTATATAATACAAGCTATCACCACCTTTTCTTCTTCCTGCTTTGTTTTTTAAAGACTGATCTGTGTGGAGTCTTTTGAAAGAAAGGGCGTAGGTACCAATCTCCAGAAGAAGATTCCAGACAATGGATCCCAGGCAGACAGGATTGCCTCACTCAAGCCTCAAGGGGCTTTTAGTGCAAGAGCGAATTGCAGATACACCCTTGTCCTCCTCTTTTCCTGTTGCTTCAATGTAAGCAGCTGCATGCTCTCTACAAGAAGATCCCACTGTATCCTGCCAGCTGTGTTATGTTCAAGTCTTGAAGCACCCAAATTCCGCCATCAGCCGCACAGGGATTCTTGAGTGTGGCTCATGAGATGCTGGAGGCCAGATCACCTAAAAGTCAGTGTCCACACCTCTCCTGAATTTAACCTTAAATTCTCTACTTATCATCTTGTCAACTCCAGATGAAATGACTTGCCTCTTTGAAAAAATACTGGGGATAGAAGCTAGATCAAGAGGGACATGCTTATATAATTGCATAAGCAGGTAAAACTATTTGAAAACTTTAGAAGACTTTAGACTGGAAATAAATGTCTCCAAGTAGTCTTAATCATTGTACTGTGTGAATACTCACTTGAAATAGTCTTGGCAATCAATTCTGATGTAGCTCTTCGGCTGAAAAAGCCCAGACCATCCCAGATGTCTCTTTGATTCAGGATCACACAAAGATTCAAGTTTCCATTGCTCTGATGAAGCAAGATGTCCCTTGCCCTAACTGAGGGGGAAAAAGTCCTTGTGTCCCAAAATATAATTGTGTTGCACATGATGCCTATTAATCAATGGAGTCAAGTCTGGAGCAGCATCAACTCTTATAACCTGTACTCAGTGGTACGATTATACAAATCCATGTATCTCTTCATATATCCATATTTGAAAAATCATGGTAACTGGGTGAAGTCCTTGGGGACTGAAGTAGGGAAATACTGCACTTATTTTTTGAAAGGGTGGAAAGGAGCACCCTGGGAAGTAGCAACCTGTCAGCCTCTGTGTCTGGAAAAGTCCTGTAGCAGATCCTCCTAGCTGTGCTAAGGCACACGGAGGACAAGGAGATGATTTGAGACAGCAAACCCCCGGGATAAATACGGTCTGGGAGATAAAGAGATAGAGAGCAGCCCTGCCAAGACAGGCTTGGGGTGCTGGTGGATGAGAGGCTGGACATGTCCTGGCAATGTGTGCTCATAGCCATGAAGGCCAACCATATCCTGGGCTGTATCCAAAGAAGCATGGACAACAGGTTGAGGGAGGGTATTCTCTCCTCTACTCCTCTGTGGTGAGACCCCAGCTGGAGTACTGTGTCCAGCTCTGTGGTCTCCAGTATAAGAAGGTCATGGACCTACTGAAGTCAGTCCAGAGGAAGACCACGAAGATGATCAGAGGTCTGGAGCATTTCTGTGAAGCAGTTGGGGTTATTTCACTTGGAGATGAGAAAGCCCCAGGAAGAACTTACTGTGATATTTTGGTACTTCAATGAAGTTTATAAGAAAGATGGGGACAAACATTTTGGTAGGGTCTGTTGCAATAGGACAAGATGTAATTGTTTTAAACTGAAACAGGGTAGATTTACACCAGACAGAAGGAACACATTTTTTACAGTGAGAGTGGTGAAACACTGGAACAGGTTGTCCAGAGAGGGCAGTGGTGGATGCCCCATCATTGGAAACATTCCAGGCCAGGTTGGATGGGGCTCTGAGTAACCTGATCTGGTTGAAGATGTCCCTACTTCTTGCAGGGATGTTGAACTAGATGGGCTTTAATGGTCACTTACAACTCAAACTGTTCTATGATTGTGTGTAACCTGGTTTTGAAGCATTCTATTATTGTCCCTGTTTTTCTAGATAGAATTCTCACTCCAGAGAGACGAAGGCCGGCTCATCAGTAGGGTCTTCATGAAAGATGAAAAGCTTTGGCTTATTGTGGTAGATACTACAAATCAAAGGAGATCAGCAACCAAAATGAAGAAAGGATGTCACTGTCTTTGCCACACTTTTATCAAGAGAATTCCCCAAAGGATGGCAGAGGTTCTCTGCAGCCTCTTCATTCGCATCTTCATTATCATAAATTGCCAGTGGAGCAACCATTGCAAGAGACACCAGCTCTGGTAGAGGGGATTGAGGCTTTTCTTGAGACAGTCAAGAAAATCAAGAGAGCTGAAAGGCATGAAATAGAAACCTTCCCCAGGATATCCTGAAAGTCTGAGTGCACATTTGAGGGAGTCCAACCACAGGAGAAATGGCTGGTTACCCTGGGCCTGGACTGACTGGCCAGATACGATGCTTCATGGACCCTCAGGTAGTTTTTGCCAGGTGCTGTGATGAGATGCTGCTCTGATAGCATCAAGAGATGCTCATGGCAGAGAAATAAAAGAAAGGAGATACTATAGAGAATCATTTCAATACCTGACACTCTTGCACTCGGCTAATTGTATTTGTTCATTAAGATAAGGATCAGCATTCAGCTTCTTCTACACTTAGGTCAGCCTTCCAGTACATTTGCACTTGCAAGAGAGAGCTGCTTTAATGAGGGATAATGAAACTTGCTACACATTGCATCATAACTTCTGTGTTAATATCATTTACACATGATAAAATGCAAATAGTATTGACCGTCAATGCACAATCATGCCTAATCCTCTAAGCCCACACACATGCATGTGCTAAAACTAATACCCCTAACAGTAAACAAAATATACATCTGTGCCTCTCTCTGTCCTCCTGAGAACATTCGTTTTCCCTAAACTACAAGGTGCATCAGCTCTACCCACACAGCCAAACAAATAGACTGCCACTGGCTCCTGCAGGTACCCTTATTCCCTGTTTGCACTTCACAAAACCAATGCAGTGAGACCTCACTGTAAACAACCCTGCCTTAAACAGACCCACACTCTGCATTACAGGCATTCAACGGGCATTTCTAATGCCTAACTCCAGTTGACTCTCCCAATGCATTTTGGGTGTCCGAGGCCTGTTTGTCCATCTTCTGTAACCACCCTGAATTTTGAAATAGGCATCTCAGCTAAATGGTAGGTGGTAGAGATGCTCAAATTCTTCTTCATTTGGGATTTGTGCTGGTAGAAGGGTACCAGCATACGCTTTTACATCTGGATTTTGGAGTTGGAAGGTAGTACAAAAGGCAAGATATTAAGCTGAAATGGGATCAGTTAGTGACTAGCCATCTTCAGTGAATAAATGTTCCTTGAAGGTTAAATGGGTCCACATGAACTTCAAGAAATGCAGATTGAGCACACAGCAAATGTTAAATGTATTTAATTATAATTCTGTTGTGGGAAGTTCAGCTCACGATTTCAGAATCACTCAACCACTTTCAGGTATCTTAATACAACATAGATCTTCATATTTCAGAGAGAACCTCTTCAGGTTGCATTACTGATTGAGAGTGCTACCTCTGAACTATATCATTTTAGAGGCATTCTGTATCTCTGGTTGCCTGAGAGTTGCAAAACTTTTTTGACCAACTTTTCTTCCTCTTTGAATGCAAAAACTCACATTAGTTCAGGACTGGTGAGGAATTTTCTTTGGAAATTTCTCACCCACCTTATGAAACACAGCATTGCAGCAACTGTTTACTGTTTCTATTTCTCAGTGCTATCGGCAAAATGCTGCCTTGGGTTTTAATGATCCAGAAAAATGCAACAGACAGCAGTTGTCTGGAGAAACCATAGATTTGTGTAGGACATGATCCTTGGGGAGGCATCCCACTGGTGAGGAAACTCTGAGGAGCAGCTGAACAAGCTCAGTGCCTTTGAAAGGCACTCTTCTCCTTTGATTGCATGGGCTCTTATTTCAAGAGGGCTGCTTCATGAAGCTAGTAAAATTTAGCTTCACGATGCCTACTGGCCAAGTCTCGCCATGAACAAAGACTGAGTAAATGAGGTTTGCTCTCCAGAGAAGGGAAGTGTCCCAACCTTTGTCACCAGCTGAGCCTGACGTTCACAGAGCTCATCAGAGTGCTCAGTGTTGAATACAGTTGTGCCCTTTAGACACTTCTTGACCTATTCAAAGCTTGGCACTATATTTCTGTGCCTACCTGAAATCACATTGTAGTCCCTCAGCAGCCATAAATTCAAAACTTTTTTTAATTTAATACCGGTGAAACTGATGTTATTCAGCATTTACTGTGCTTTCAGTGCCTCAGCAGCTGGAAAGACAAGTGTGTGCCAGCAGTGTGTGTTAGAAAGCACAGACTGTACATCCAAGGTACAAAAGAGTGCAAGTGCAGGGGCAGCATCTCCTCCAAGCAGACCAGGCAGCCCAGAGCCCCAGTGTCAGCCAAGGACCTCGAGATACAAGTTCCTCAGAGCAGCTGAATGCAGACTCCTCTCAAACGGACGTGCACTCAGTTTGAGGATTATGTATGTCAGATCCTTGCTTTGATACCTTCACTTATGCAAAGTCTTGGCTTACCAGTTCCAGCATAGTCAAACTTGGGTGAATCAGCCTCCCTCAGACCATGCAGCCTGATTCATACGCTAGGAATCCAGCCTCTCCTTGCTGCAGAGTAACCAGTGGAAGCTCCAGCAGTGGAGCTGCATTTAGTATCAGCTCTGTGAGCATTTCTGTACACAAACCTCAGGGGTTTTTTGAACCCTGGCTGTTGTAAGCATGCCCTGGATTGCTCCAACTCCCTGGATTTGTAAAATAAGGCTGTGTGTACAGAGGCTGAGCTTGTGCTCCTAAGGAAAAGAAGTGGAGGTTTGTCTTTGTCAGTAAGTTAGAGGGTGTGAGCTCTGTGCTACAACCAGCCACGCTTTTCGGTGTGTGCATTCCCCAGCACGGCTTTGGCCCATGAGGGTTAACATCCTCCTAGGTACTGCAGGGTGTGGCACACATCAGACTGATCTTCAGGGACCAAATGGATGAGGCCAAGAGTTTTGGAGGGGAAAGTGTGTTTGCTCATGCATGTGCAAGTTGTGCATGACGTAAAAGGAATTTGCTATCTGAGTACTAGAGACTTCTTTCACAGCTGGTAGTGTGTGTGCAAACACACACTAGACCATGAGGTATGGGCATGTGAGACATATGTGCAGGTATATACATAGATGTGTATTTATATACATGCACACACATACACTGCACTTTTATGCAATAATCAAGTTTAATGCTATAATTACCTGTACTGCAGACTAAGAATCATGTCCTCTTGTTCTGTTTCTTTTTTTGGAGAAGGTCAACCCATGCTAATTTTAACAGATCTCCCTTTCTGAGCATCAGTGGGCTTCAGTGCCCCCAATAACACTGTGCTGAGCTGGTTTTTGTCCCTGAAGGGTGATGGAACTGGGTTGAATAATCATAGTGCTACAGCCCCTCTGCATTTTCTGCCTAGAGAAAGGCTTGCTGAAGTCTAGCTCTTGCTTCCCTCTCATCATTGTGCCATTATGTCTGAGACAGCTAATTTTGTTACCTGCCTTTTGTGTGATTCTCTGGACTCCTCTACAGCCAAGACTCACTTACAGGCAAAGAATTGCTAACATGCTATTTGCCAAAATTCTCATGGATGAGAAAATTAACATCCCACCCCCCTTCTTTTTGTTGTTGCCATGGTCACAGGAAAGGAATTAAAGCATCAAAGCCTTCCATTTCCCGATGATGGATTAAGGAAATTATTAATTTGTCTTATAAAAGGGCAGGTTGTGTGTCTGCAATTAATGTTAGAAGGCTCTTCATGAGGGGAATTTCAGCCTCCTGGGCGGAGAAAGCTAAAGCATCTGCTTGTTCCCTAGCTTAGGTGGGATGGCTATGGGGCTCTGTGCCATAATTCCTACCTTTATTAGTCACTCCAGATAGTCTTTGGCTGCTTAGGCAGTGGTTTCTTTGGGACACAGTATCAAAAATTCAAGCCCCCCTACAAATTAAGTCCTCTCCTTTATGCACTTTTTTAATGCTCCATCCATGATCTCTCAGGTGTTTTTCCATTGCAGGTTGAGGAAGAGAAAACCCAGGAAAAAAGCCTACGTGCATGTAATTGTCTTTGATATATTCCTACTCATCTCTTGCCGTGCTTTTCTGCCTCCCTGGTGCCTGGCATCTACCTACAGGTGAGGCAGCTGTTTATACGGGAACACTTTACAAAGATTAGCTACACAGTGGGATGTGTTCTCCTGGGGTGGTGCAGGCTTGGCCATGGCCATAGTAATTGACCCAACATGGGGCGTAAAAACTTTCTGATGGATCTGGGTGTCTTTTACCAGCTACCTCTTGCAATGTTTCTTGGTGACCTGTTCTGACTGGAGCTGCCTATGCCTGCCGAAAAAAATGGGGAGGAAAATATCTTACCCTGTCTGCTTCTAGTGTCAAAAATTCTTTCTTTTGCTTCACCTTTTCTTCTCCATTTCCATTTTTTATTCTAAACAATTGCAGAAAATACAGTTTTTAATAGCAGCAAAATTAGGAGAGAAAAGACACCAGCACCAAAACCTGGTGGTTTTGATCTTGATACTCATCAAAATTCTCTTGGCTCCACAGAGAGTCACATTGTCCCAGGCTTCTTTTCATCAGCTTCTCTGAGTTTAAAGGTGCTGCTTTGGCCTCCCACAGCCAGCTGCAGTGCTGTCTGATGACAGAACCCAGCACGCTACGCAGACTCTTTTGAAGTCATCCTTTCATATTTCTTCTTGGTGCGTTCAGGTAATTTGGCCTCTTTATTTACTTGATCCCCTTTTCTTCTGCCTGAAAGAGAGTCTTAGTGCTTCCCATTGAAACCCATGGAAGTAAATTGTTGGAAGATAACACCTGGCGAGCAAGTGCCGCTGGGGCAGAGGTGGCTGAGCAGTGCTTGTGACACGGAGCGGTGCCTCATGCTAACCTCGTGGCTCATCCCTTTGATACGGTGTCTGTCAGGCGCTGTGCTTTGCCTACATTGCCGTGGGAAATGAGGGAACTTGTTTGTCACTTTTTCCTATGCTGACAGGGCACAAAGAAGGAAAGGATCTTTTCTCTGAGTGGTAAGCTCCCATTTCTCTTTGATCTGCTTTATGGGAGTACCTTTCCTCTATGAATGAAAAAAATGCAATGACTACTTCTTGGAAAAGTTGAATGCAATTTGGAAACTCAACAGGAGTTTGCATACCTGCCATGTTCCTATGAATAATACAGTGCTGATCTCCCAGTGACCACATCCAGACCACACTCAGCTCAGATATCTTTCTTGAAGACACTCTTGCAGCCAGGAAGACTCCTTCAGCTGATTGAAAGATATGAAACCCTTGTTCCTGGGTCTGACGGGTCTGTAATTAAGAGCTTTAAAACCAATGTTGTAACACCATGAGGGACATTTCTTTGGTGTTAAACATGTCAAATGACCTACTGCTCTCAGATGCTGAGCTATAACCCTTAAGGTCTCAGTTGTTGAGGAGAAAATCTGTATTTACCTCTCCATTAGTGTGATACCTCTCCATGGGACTTGGTGATATTGGTGTCACAATAGCACTTTGACATGTAAATGGACTGATTTGCAAACACAGCATAAACCTAAAAAGTCTAAAAAAGTAAAATGTTTTGCCATGTGTACCCTGGATGTATATATATAAGTGAAGCTCACTTTGAAGTGTTCCACAGTGTACCAACACCATTTATTCTTCCTCTGGTCAACAACAGGTATACAATGTGCAGGTTTTAAAGTAGGTGCCAAATAAGTTTACCTTCTCCACAGACAGCCTTTGAGGACTCAAAAACACAGATGCCATCTTCTCTGCCATGCCTTTTCTCTCCAGCTGAGCTGAGTAATTGAGCTGGTAGGCCAGGTGGCACCTCAACACCTCCACAGCCCTTGATACTGAGCTGCTTTGGCCAGCCTGCAGCAAGTGTGCTGTCCTGTTGATCCTTATTTTCTCTGTATTCAATACCAGAAGGCCATAATGCTCACCATAATCTCTCCTTATGTTGATGTGATTGTCCAAATGTTGGTGGCCATATGCAGATATATCTTGGTGTTCAGCATAAGGGGTGTGGGGAAAGATTTAGCTGCCTAAAGAGAGGGAAGAAGGAGATGTAGGCATCATGCAAAACCCATTACTCATGCCACAGTTTACATTCTGTTGAGAAAAGGAATTAAACTTATATGTAAATACCTTTAAACTGAAACATCCACAGTCTAATTCAGAAAAAACAAAAACAAAACAGCAACAAAAACCAACAAAACCCAACAAACCAAAAACCAACCAAACAACAAACAAAACAAACAAAAAAACAAACAAACGAAAACAAACAAACAAACAAATACACCAAAAAACACACCAAAAAATACCCTGAAAAACCCCAAAGCAAAACAAAACCAAAACCAACCAACCAAAAAAACCCAAACCAATCAAAAAAACCCAACCCATAAATCTCCTCACTCTTCCTATTTCCATCCTTCCAGACTCTGTAGAGACCCACCACAGGTCCACAGGGGAAGTTTGCAGATGTCTTCTGCTCTATGGCTGCCCTGCTGTTAGCAAGACTTGCTTTCTAGGGAACGTGGACGATGCTATGCACCAGATAAATTTTCTTACTCTCTCTGTTGCTTTCTCTCTTGAGCTCCAATGTGAAGATTTCCAGGTCCTGCCATGACAGCCTGCTCCACAAGATAAGTGAAGCTGAGCCCAGACTTCAGTCATGGAGTGACTCCAGCTGTCTTTGGCTCCTTAGGTGCCGCTGATGGAGGCACACAAACATGCATGTATGCCTGTAAAGACCTGGTAATCCATTTCCAGAAGGATATACATCATCTTTTGTAAACATGTGGAAACCAGAAGGAGAGTTATGTTGCTAAACTTCGGCTGTGGAAAGGTCAGTAAGACATGAGTTTGTACCAAGTGCTATGAAAGGAAGTACTCAGGATAGAAATCGTGACAAGACAGCCTTATTTCCTGGTAGCCAAAGGAGGAAAGCAGCCCTGGGATATGAGGAAGGAAGGAAGGAAGGAAGGAAGGAAGGAAGGAAGGAAGGAAGGAAGGAAGGAAGGAAGGAAGGCAGGCTTAGGTACATGACTTTTAAATATAAATAGTAGAAATTGGTTGGTTACCTCAAGAGAAAGGCAGATTACATGGGGAAAATCAGCTGGTCTATTGAGAAAGGATGATTTCTTAATTTTGTAGACACAACAGCTAGAATTTTTTTTAGGGCCACAGAAAAAACCAAAAAAAGTGTTGCAGCCTGATTAAATGGGTTAAGTATATTAGAGGGGGGAAAAATGCAATTTCCTGCTCATTTTGCTACCAAGAAGCCAGCCAGGAAAATAATGGCAAAAACTATAAAACTCTGCAGGAAAACTTCCCATGGCACATGGGATGTCACTACTGGGGCATGCTAGGCTTTCGGCAACAGGAGGGTGAAACTGGTTCCTCTCCTGCACCATGGCAACATGAAGGACATTTATCAGGACGCTGCTGGTTTTGTGATGGCTTGAGCAGGACAGGATGGAGGCAGAACTCATTTGCCATCAAGCCCCTGATGCTGCTGTTCCTGTGGAAAGGCAATGGTGGGAGGGTTTTGGCTCCATGCGAAGGCAGAAGGTGTGTGCACAAAATAATTGTGGCACCAAGAGGTGCACACAAGAATTGTAAGCAGACAGCAGCTGAGGGGAGCTCCCCCTTGCCCACCAGCACATAGATTTAAAGGTGAATATTTGAGAAGGTGTAGTAGGGAAGGATACCTTCAGAGAGGTTGATGCTTAGGGAAGGGTAAAAAAAGTCACTCCTGAAGGATGGGAGACTAAATAAAAATATTCGTGCTGCGGACACAGATAGTGCTGCAGAGAGTAAGACTGGGATAGCCAGTTTAGAAATATTCATCTTGCGCAAGATGGATAGAAATATAATCTGGTTAACACCCTAGGTAGTGGGGAGAGACTGAAGATGAAGCTGCATGTAGGATCATAACACAGAGGCTGTCATCCTGCTTTGGCAGTATTAAAAAATCCTTCCATGACATTACACTAATGCAGACACCAGTGTTGCTGGAGATTTAAAACTCCAGACAAACTGGAAAAGTTAGGACAGGGGCTGGGTATCTGTATAGTACCAGGAGGAAGATATCAATCACTGCAAGAGCAGAAAAAGCCAGTGAAATTTAGCTAGACTGAAGTTGGAGTAGTGCTGCTCTGCCTCTGCCCAGCACCTGAGTGTATGGCCCAGTTCAGGTCAGGTGCACTCCTATACTAGGACACTTCTTGAAGGAGATTTTCCACCCCGGGTGCCTTTGAGAGGGAGAGAGAACCAGGCACCTCAAGTTAGGCAGGTTGACTAAGGATTCAACTATGTAAAATATTCAGGGAGAGGATCGCTGGATCCTGAGGAACGAGTCATCCTTTCATATTTGGCACTCTAGGTCCCACCACAAGAGCGTGCTTCAGCACATAGCAGAGAAACTTTCATGTCTCGGGATGTGGCAGGGTGTTGCAAAAGACTGTCATGGATGCTATCTCAATAGCAATTTCTGGCCACACCAAAGTGGTTGGCTTTTTAAAAATAGTTATGATAATAGTTTACCAGGTTACTAATTAGTCTATTAATTTTGAAATGGTTCCAAACAAGGTTGAAAAATGATGATTCATATGTATTGTTTACCAAGAATGATTTCAGAGAGGATAAGTACTTATTACAAGTATATCACATTATGAAATCAATAGGAGAAAAAAAATCATCATCAGAAAGTAATAAAAAACCTGAGGAACGCCGTTCAGCTACCAGGATAAGACAAAAAAGATGCCATTATATGCTCAGAAAATAAATATGAATGATATGAAAATAAACTACAGACATAGCATTCACTGTTGTAAGAAGAAATAAACTTATGCCTCTCATCTTCTGCTCTTACCAACAATTATGTTTCTTTTGTGCCCTAGTGCAAGAGGATAAAAAATTGTCCTTAAAAAGGAGTCATCTCCCTGATTTTTTAGCCTCTAATCCTAGTCCTGTATTCAGATGTAAGTCATTTCTTAGTCAGATTACTCAGTGACTAGAATCCCTCCCCAGAGACAAGTTCATTGACCAACTCCAGGAATTAGGGCAATGGGAAGACTTACACTTTGGTCCCAGTAAGGTGTAGGAGTATTGCTGCTGGAAAGCTGAACTTGAGGCTCTTTTTACAGCTCCTGATATACTTCTATGACAGAATCACAGAATGGGTCAGGCTGGAAGGGACCAGAGTGGGATCATCTGGTCTGACCTCCCTGCTCAAGCAGGCTATTCTTAGAACACACTGCACAGGATTGCATTAAGACACGATCACATCCCTATTGACTCTATAGCTGGAAAATGCCCACTTTGCTTGCCATGCAGAGCAGCAAGGGTGGACGTCCTCCCCAGCTGGAGAACCTGACTCCCAGCCCAGGGTTCCCTGCCTGGTAAGTACACTCCAATTTACATTCCTCCCGAGTTACTAAGCTTGAGCCTAGCCTTGAATCCTTCTTGAAAATCCTGGACTGATTCATTTTCCCCCTAAAGAAGCTCCTCATAAACTCTGGCTCACCCCATATACATACATTTCATTTTAATTAAAAAATACCTTGCTGGCATGACAAGCCATACAAGTTTCTCTAAAATATTTAATAATAATAAAAAAAAAAGTCTCTGAATCCTCAGGTCTCTGTCACAAAGAGACACAATACATCAAACATCTGTCCAGAACAGAACTGAGGATAGTCATAGCATTTGGAGGTTTAACTTCTTTCCATTTATCATTGTGACGTGTTTCGGATTTGGAGGTAAGTTCCTTTGCAGCATGATCACAGGTCACCTTTTTCTTTTCCCCCATAGCTGTATGAAAGTTTTCCTTATTTTTTTTTTTAAATGGAAAGTCTTCTATTACTTTAAAATATTATTTTTTAAAAAAGAAAAACTCCTCCTCACATTTCCACCTGTTTCGGGCACAGAAATAGCATGCTTTTCTCCATTTCAGTTCCTCTCCTATCACATTAGTTGTGCAGTGATTTCTTTTTAGTTCTGCACTGTGCTTTGCCTCTTCCAATTTCAACTCCTCGTTTACAGTCATTGATTCTTCATATTCTGAGGATCTACTCCAAGCTGGCACATTTCAGCCTGTGAAGCTATCCATTAGTCTCAAAGTGCTATTTAAAACTCTTCAGCAACTCCATCTTTGGGGCTTCAATATAACTGTGACAGTGACCTGTATATAGTTTTGCTGTAGGGTTAGGTCTGGGGATGGAGACGTGCTCTTGCTCCACTTTCTCCAGAGTCCCAGGCTCCCTGTCCCACTGCTGGGGGAGGAGATATAATCCACAGAACGTTGTGTGATGTACTGAGAGCTGTGTAGGCAAGCCTATAGAAATAGAGGGCCATGAGGTAGAGCGCAGGTACCACCTCTGGTATGTGTGCAGGCACATCCAGCTGCTGGGGTTCTCAGCCAGCAGCTTTTTGTGGGGTTGGGAGAGCAAATGTGAGCAAGCAGTCCGGGAAAGGCACATTGTAATGTAACCCAGCACAGGGACACTGCTGAATGAGCACTATCGAGGTGTGTTTAGAGGTTGCTCCAGCTGGACAATTAGTCTGATGTTTTAAGCCCTCTCTGAAGATGTTACCAGGGCATCTTGGCATTGTGCTGTGCGGGCACTTCAGCTGCAGCCCACAGTCTGAGAGCTCAGACACCCAGCAGATCCATAAGGGACCTGGGTGAATTCCTAGGCAGCTGTCTCTGCTGCCTAGAGAGTACTTAATCACAAAGTGCTGGGTGCACCTTGGGCTGGAGCACCTTCCTACCTTCTCGGGTAAGGCGAGTTACTGTGCTGAGAAGCTGCCCAGTTATGTGAGACCAGGGAGGTGGTGGGCAAATGCTGAAGGGAGTAAGTATATGCAAGTCATGGGTTTTGTCAGGTGTTGGAATCCTACTTTTGTTGTGTGTGGATCCTCAGTTGTGATGGCTTTCCTCTGCTGGTGCTGGGGCTCAGCTTGGCTGCACCACGTGTTGCAGCTGCTGGTGTGCTGGACATTCAGGGCTGAAACCAGGAGCAGCACAGTCAAATCTGTGCCAAGCTGTGCTTCAGCGGCTCAGCTGCCCCTCTCAGCCCAGCCTTGCTGACAGAGCTATACCACTCTCAGCTCCACTACTATATTTTCTGCTTACATAAGGGTCTACCCACTGTACTTCAGTTCAAAGGTTAGGCATTCCTAGAGATGTCCACAGGTAACTTATCTTTGTACCAGGGTGCATGTTAATATAATTTCTTATCATCCAAACTAATGTTTTAGTCTGTTTTTCAATGTCCATTTCAGTGGCAGTCCTCTGGAGTGCATTTCTTAGCCATATAAATTCCTTTCCTGCTCATCCATGCACTTAATTTCAAGAGCAAGCCGCCTTCATGGCAGAGGCATTCCACCTGCAAGCCATTTTGTTGAGGTTTCCAAAAGTGTCGTCTTGTAGATTTAATATTTATTGTTATTTGTAGGGCATTTAATACTTATTTACTGTCTGTATAGTAATAAACACATTTGAGGCTTCCAGTGGCTAAAGAAAATGAAATCCAGCTAGACAACATTAACAGACTGTGTACAAGAAGAGGAGGAAAAGCAGAAAAGAAATGTCACCAAAATGGCATTTCTAATGTGTTTTTGTAGTGAAAAAAACCAAGAAAAACCAACTGCATGTAGTCTTACACACTGTCTGAAACCCTGAGCAGCACTGTATGTGCTGAAGTAGGTAAGAAATTTCACTGTGGAGAATTGCAGTGTTAATTGCTAAAGGAAGTTTGCCTCTTAATCCTCATTGTTGAGTTAAAAAAATGGTATGGGCTGTATGTGACTGACAGTGTGGCCATGACCTTCTTGGTTTCTCTCTTCTGCACCAAGACTTCATCTCAGCATGGTCCCTCAGCCCCCTTCAATGACCTTGACCTTAAGTGTTCATCTGGAGATGTTTGGGTGCCTAGAGAGGAGGTGAGAGGGCCTGCCTCGCTGGGGTTGCTGTTTGAGGCAGCAGCCCTGGGTCCTCCTTACAGACTTCTGCAACCACAAGACATGGACATAATGTAAAATAAATTTTTAGAAAGTTTCTTTGTGCAACTAGCCTCCTTGTGTTGGAATGTATCCTGGGTTTTATTCCAGCTAATGTTATCATGATTCTCAATATCCATATAAACACTGGTCCATTTTTAAATCCTCTTTTTCTAACCTCAGTAGTATCTGTGGCATAAGGTGCCACACATTAATTATATGTTGTGTAATAAAGCATTTCCTTAGCAGTTCCTTAATCTATACAGCAGAAAACGTCTACTAGGTAGCACTTCATCTACCTTGCCTGTGTTTCCTATTATTAATTTACTCTCAAACCTGGCATCCAGGTTTTCCTGTCAAGCATTTTTCTCCCTGTCAAGTGTTCTCCCTTGTACATTTTGAAGTCAGAGAACATCCCTCAGCAGGACATCCCTTTCAGTGGGTGCTTCTAAGTCATAGCTTCAACATTATTTCTTAAATAGTTTTGAAACAAGTTAATCTTGGCTTGCTTCAGAGTTTTCTGGGCTCCTGGTGTTCCTGCTCTCTGCCCCTCTCAGGTCTGCCATGCACCTTCCTCTCCCCATCCCTCAGGGGTATCCTATGCGCAATACTGTGCAGAAAGTCTTGCATTTTTTGTCTTCTGAGGCTTTTCCAATTACTTTAAAAATTACAGTTCTCTTTGACACCTATAGTCTTGCCCATTTTTGGAGAAACTGACAGGGAAACTCAGAGATCTCTCTGGAAAAGGGATGAAGCAAGGACTGTCTTCTCAAAGATTTGAAGGGGTTTATTGAGCAGTGGTTTCACCTCACTTTCCAAGCTCTGGGGTTTATGTAATGATGGAGAGTTTCAAAATTTCTGTTTCATTGCATCATTAGAAAAAACTTTTCAAAAGTACAATGGCAAATACATGCTTGTCGCTTTTTTTCTGGGGGAGATGCAAGGAATTTGCCCCATTTCCCACTCAGCACTTCTGTTGAGAGACAGAAAACTTTACTCTGTTAGCAATTAAGTGGTAAGTAATGAGAGGTATTGATGATTTTTTTAGGCTCAGAAGAGTTTCTGTGCTGCGCTCATGGTAACACTCTCCTCCACACTGCATGGGCTTGGCTGATAATGTGGCAGACCCAGGAGTTTATCTACCTATATAAATGCTTGCAAGAAATACAGTCTGATAATATTTTCTTCTGTGGTATGATTTTCATTCTTTTGCCTTTAAATGTCTGTAGGTGTTTCCAATTTAATCAGCTTTACAGAGAGTTAAGATAGCCGTAGAAATGTGCTAAGTCTGCAGATATTTCAGCTGTGAGGTTCCCATCCAGATGGAATTTTTTAAAATAAAATTTTGTGCAACTTTGAGTACAGGATTTTTTTTCTGGGTTTTCTTAATGTTGAGAAGTTTAAGTCTGTGACTCTGTGTGTGTATGTGTACACATGCACCTGTGGTCTCTGCTATTTCAAAAACTATAATATTGAGAAAGCATAAACTTTTTATAGACCAAAGTTCATACAGATTTTTTTTCTTTATCTCTTTTTATGTATTTTATTTATATGTATGATTTTAATAGCTTCACCCCTAGCTGTAAATAAATAGATACATAAACAAGGAAATGCTGGGGTTTAGCATGCTGGGAGGCGTGGACTGAAACTGGATTTGTGTGGCTGAGGATCTATGGACTGAGCTGAACATAATTGTCTCTGGTTCCTGTGCATAACATCTAATTTGTGGATTTTAAAAGTCCATAAGTGCTCATTGCTATGATGGATCACAACAGCTTTCAAGGCAGTTTTTCAGCACCAATGTAGTAAAAGATATTAATTTAAAATTACTCTGCATACACTCATTTTTCTGCATCTGTGACAGACCATCAGTACTGACCGCTGTAATGAAGGGGTCCCTTATGGACTCTCCTGTGTTCCTGGAGGAGAAATTATGGAGGACTAATAAAAGGAACTGTGTGCACACACAAACAAATTTTCCTATTGTGCTGATAGGCTTAAGCTGAAATAAGACAGGAATAAAGTAACCTGGTACCTCTTTCAGGCTAAGAGGTTGAAGTGTGGGAGCTTAAACCCAACCTAGTGCTGCCTGCCATCTCCATCAGTCCTGTTTCAGGCTGTGAGAGGCAGAGGTGCAGAGGGATTTTGAGAGCCCACCCTTATTCACCACATCTGTGCCTAGGTACTGCAGATAGTAGAAACTTCCATCAGGGGTCTCTGGCTAGCAGATGATCTTTACACATCACGCCAGCAATACATGGAAATTCAGAGAAGTCTGAGGAAGGAGTTGAAGCTTTTTCACTCTGTTTCCATAAGGGGCAAATCTGCCCCATGGGGACACAGATCTTTGGGCACAGCGCAGATGTGTCAGCACTGTGAGCCCTTGCACAGACCACAGACTACACAGACTGCTCCCAACTACACCATGGTGCTAAGCTCCCTGGAATTATCCTGCATGTGTGTGCAGAGTATAAAAGAACCACTTAAAACCAAAAATACCCCGTCACAATCTGGTGACTGGTGCTACATTTTAAACAAGCTGCTAAAAGTCACAGCTGCCAGATGCTGTGAAAATTACAGGACCATGTCTGGAAGAGACACATAAGGGGTGGCAGGTACCCCCTTCCCTGTGGCTCTTGTTGTGGGGAGTGTGTGTGTAAGATTGAGAGGGTGACTGCATGTGTGCTGGTGGGTGAGGGGGTTGGAGACCAAAAAAGCACACATAAAACCACAGGCTGCTGCTGGTAAGAGCTCCCTGTTTAAAAGGGGGTTTGCCCAGAGGATCTCAGCTGCCTCTTGACTAGATAAGCTTTGTTAAGTCAAGCGAGGAACAGATACACCTGAAAAGCACAAATCAAATACCTTGGTTTTGGGTTTGTTTTTCAGATTATGAAATATGGCAGTGGGAGAGGTGAGGAAAGGTGTCCTGAGCAGGTACAAAATCGAAGTGACAAAAAGCCAAGCCCTGCTTCAAGGAGGATTTGTCTTCTACTGTGCACAAGCACAAAGAATCATGAAGAGACATGGTAGCTTGAGGGAACAGTTCAGAAACATACTCCTTTCTGGCAGAAATCAGGTCCTCTCCTCAGCTGGCAAAAGCTGCAGACAGCCCCCTCCTTGTCTGCTTGGGGATCATGTCTGTGTAACATGAAATGAGGGGGAGGGAGAACATCATTTTCCCTTCACAGCTATTATTTCAGCTTTTAAAAAATACCCAGGGTATGTGTACAAAATATGTTCAATCTATGTAGCACCTGCTTAATGTATAATCATGAGTTACTGTGACACCCATGAAAAAAAATGGGCACACACAACCTATTTGTAGTATATGTTGCACAGTTCAATGTTTCTCTCTCATGGATACATATGATGTATTTTCTGTACAGTTACCATGTGCATGCATGCTTACATACTTACATATTTATATTTTTCTGTAGAAAGAAGACCGATTTTTAAAATTCTGCAACATGGGTAAATTATATAGTAAGTACAGGTCAGATGACTGTTTTGATAATTTTATGGTTTTGAGGAGTAATTAGAAAAATGTAAATTGCCTAGAGCCTTAGGAGCCTAAGTGTCATATTCAGAAGTAATTTAGGAAGAAAATCTCCATCATGTAGATGAACTTTATCCTGGCTTTTCTGAACAGACTTTGATTTTATATATGTAAGTATTTAAGTATTGCAAAATGTTTATATATGATCTCTTTCTGCCTGAATGTAATGATCTGAATTTTCGAGACACACAGATAACAGCTCTAATGGGAGTTTAGTCCCACTGTTAGAAAAATTTTATAAAAAGACACTCTTGGCAACCATAGTACAAAACTGCTCAGAATTCAGCTTAAATCATAAGTGTCATGTGCCTATGATTTTGTGCAAGTGTTTGTGATGGGACAATAAGGCTTTTCAAGGCCTGCATGCTGTCAGGCAAACCTGCAGTGTGCATAGGATTCCAGTTCAGCCGTGTTTCCATGAAACACTTTCTGTGTGGTATCATTTTTTTCAATCATGCCTTGGGTCATAAGACATGGGTTAATGTATCCTTTCCCAAACAAGTGCCAGCAAAATCTTTATACTCTGCCCCAACATGGACTATTCTGTAAATGCTACCTTTTATTAAAGAAATATTTTGGAACAATTGCAGAGGCTTTTTAATAACATTATTGGCACTCCAGCCTTCTGCCTCTAAAGCGAGATGACTTGCGGCTCTGTAAACACTGGCAACACTTTCTTCATGTCAGTAGCCTTTTATTGGCTCTGTACTCTGTACAGTACCCATAGCAAAACCGAGAGTGCACCTCAACCACATGAATAGGAGTTTTTTCCCCCTTTAAAACTTTTCACCATACATCATGCATACATAATTTTATGTTAAAAGGAAGCTCAGGAATTTCCAGGATGATGAGCAAGCATCCCACAGGAAAGCAAAAATTTTCCCCTCACTTGATGGAAACCTCTCTACTCTCAATTTACCTCACAGAGAATTTTCAAGCTGGTCCCAAGCAAGCCCCACATTGAGCCTTGGCTATTGCCACTAGGTCTAAGGCAAGGATTGGGCAAGTTTCAATGAAGTTTCAGTAGCTTTCTGTATAGGATTCCCAATCTAATGTCTGCTGCAGTCAGGAGGTGGATTGTCATCTGGTGGCAGAAGACATGGTGGTGGTGCTCATAGTGGTTGCCTCTTGGGCTAGCTGAGGCCCTGAAGTACTGCAGCTTTATAACCACCTGCAGAATTAGGGATTTTGTGGGAAAGGAGGGAATTTTTACCTAGAGGGTTGAATTAAAAAAGTAAATAAATGGGAACTGAGTTTAGCTGATTTTATGCCTGGGAATAAGGAGAGCAAAGCCAACGGAAGGGTATGAGAGGGGACAGAAAATGCAGGTGACTGTGACTGGAAGGCATAAAAAGGTAATTTAGTATGCACCTCTGTGATTTATCACACACCGATCCCCCTGCATGTGTTGTGATGGGTGTGTGCAAAGGCAGGGGATGCTGGGAGCGTGTGGATACACACGAGCCCATGAGCACACAGCGGGGCGGCGGGGAACCTGCTGCGGTACCCTGAGTGCCACCACTCTCACCACCCCCACCACCATCTCTTTGGGGCTGGAGGCAGCCTTTTGCTCTGGGAGGTTTTACCCCAGCACAGTGACAGGAGCAGTGCATTTTCCTATGTGCCTCTCAGCTGGCTTTGCTCACCTGAGCAACGCAGTGCAGCGGGTGCTGGCTTTTCCCACTTGCTGGGGTGCAAGCCTCTGTGGGAGCAAGGCACACCCAGGACCTACCTCACTGCATCCAGCTCCCTCCGTGCAGCACTCTGGGGAGGCAGAGCCTGTCCTACCCCCTACCCAACATGCTGCTGCTGCTGTAGAGAAAGGAGATGTTGCCAATCCCTCCGACCTGGCAGGGCTCCCTTGGCATCTCTGCAGCTCCATCTGAAAGCAGTGGGGCTATGTGGCTTTGGGGGTGTCTGTGGAGGGATGGCAGGGCAACTGGCACTTTCTGGCAGCTGACATGCAAAAAGCCCCCAGTCCCCACATGTTTTTGCCCAATCTATTTTGCAGAGCAAGGGCCAAGACCAGGACTGAAAGGGGCGGGGGGGTGCCTTCAAGCTTGTTGTTGTGGCTGTCCACACAGCTGTCTAAGTGGGAAATACATTTTGGAGTGTGCTGCTTTGCCCCTCCCCTGGCTGCACTGTGAAGGAGAGAGCATCCTGCATCCCACGTCCCATACCCCCCACCCCATACCCGGCATCCTGCATCCCTCATCCTATGTCTGTCATCTCATACCTGCAGCCTGCATCCCACATCCCATGTGGGATCCAGTGGAGAGAGGACTGGGACCACTGCCTGTTAGCACTGGGTACACTCCCTTGGTGCTGAGGAAATTAGAGGGGTCTCAAGGTGCTTTAATGACCGGCTGCCCTGCATGATCTGCAAAGTCACAACAGAAGGCATGGTCACCAGTGACAAGGGAAGGACTCTGGTGGTGCTGGCTGCAGCTGAGCTCCCAGTTTTGTGCCAGCTCTGAGGAGAAAACCCTGTGTGGAGTGGGCAGCATCCACGGAGTGCATCCTGCCTGGCCCAGCAAGCCCGGGACTGGGATGTGCCGCCTCCACAGGCCGGGCTGTAAACAAGCGCCTGAGTGTGTCTGGCCTGAGTCAGCCCCTGGCTTCCCTCCCTGCCGCCAAGGCTGCAGGAAATTTGGGCGGCAAAGTCCCTCCCAGGACTGCCAGTCTCTTTGTTGGGAGCTGGGCGGAAAACCCGTCAAAGTCGAGGAGGAGGAAAGGTGTGCCGAAAACTGAATTGCAAAGTAGAAATGCAATTTCTACTTAGCCAAAGAGTCTTGAATTTCTTAGTCGGGGAAATAAAAAGCAGAGTGTGAATCTGCAGCTTAAGAGCCTTCCTAAAAGTGTCAATAATTTCCATATACAAAGAATTTATTTTAGCCCTGGATTTCAATGTAAAGTGATTCAACTACGGAAAGTAGGACCACTTTATTGCTGTTCACAAATTCACATGCATTTATTCTGCTGAAAATTTGATATAGGGCATTTTTTGTATTCCCATTTATCGCTTGCCAAGAAATAATTAAGAATAGGAGCTAGAAGATTAATTTTAAATAAAAAATCTTCTCAAATGAAAATGTCAGGTCATAAAAATTCCTTTTAAATCATAACAGCATATAAATCTTTGAAATTAACCATGTAATTACAATGTCTATCAACTTTTACCTTGAGCTTTGAGCCTCTCTTTTTAATCTCCCATTCTTTTTTAATGAATAGCTATTTTGAAATTAAAAAGTACTGTTCATTACACATGCCCCACTATAATAGGGTTTTTATCATATTTGCTCTATTTAAAAATACTTGCTACTTTGTAATTATTCACACGCCGATCCCTTCCTATATTGAGTAGAAAATAAAAAATGAAATAGAAGTCAAAGGTGCTTTAGAGCTGAATGATTTACACAATTCATTAAGGACGGTGATTTTTCAGTTAGCATCAGATTAAATGGTTACTTACTCTCAAATAGCCCTTGGGGAGTTGAATTGCTGGGTAGCAAACAGATTAAAGTTTGCATTGAAAGAAAAATTGAATTCAGAGGTAATCAATAGCATAATAGGGGCAGTGAGTGGTGCCTGCTGCCTGAAATGAAATTACCATATTTTTAATCTTAATTTTCCACTCTGTTTATCTGACAGTGTGGATGTGCAATCCAAACAGATAATGAGAGAGTGGGATATTGACACTGCTGTCCTCTGGAGTGCTTGTTTTCAGTGATTAAATGCTGTGATCTGTGATTACTTTGTGCAAGGATGTCAGAGCTGCTGGCCAGGACTATGGGAGGGACACTAGCTCAGCAGCTGTAGCTCTCCGGTCTCTCAGGTCCTAATGTCTGAAATTCATTTTCTGCTGGCTATACGGGGAGGGGGGGAAATTGCCTCTTTATGTATATACTTCTGCTGCACAAATTACAATAATTAATCCCATTACTATTGTTGTCCTGATTCAGAAACATTTAATTAGATCAATATGTAGTGCACCCTCTCTGTAAGTGCTATATTAACGAGCCGCCAAACTTGTGAGGGATAGTAAGACATGAGTTATTATACAAAGCATGACTAGCAAAGTTTGGAGGTAAAGTGAATTATCTTTGTGGCAGAAGAAGACGGATAATGGAAAGCATGATTGTACGAGAGATCCAGCAAAGCCAGTTGGTGCAGATATATGAAAATCTGAAATGTAAATAATACCCATTGTAAGTATAACATCCGCAGTCTTTTAAAATGCAAATGTAATGATAGAGATATTTTTGTAAAAAACATAGAAGGACTTGGGAACAAAACATGACTTAAAAATTGTAATACATTAACATAGCTAACACAACTGGAATGCAGAAAAATGTAATGATGCAGCCCCTTTTTGAAAAACAACCTTGAAGATTTCTCAATTCTATGAGTATGAAATCTCAAAATATTCCTGGTGTTTGTTGCTTAACCCAAATGCAGTGTAAGCCATTTGCATTTTGATTAGAACTGGCAAGATAGTATGTTCAGTATCAGGGCCTGATCCTGCCTGATAATGGGATTACTGGCATATAGCAAGGTTGTTTGTGTTCCTCAGTCTTTCAGGGATCAGGCCCTGGAAGAAGAATTTAGGAAGCCTTGAAGTGTGTGCCTATGTGTGATGGATGGGTGGGTTACTTGAACTGGAGTATGTCAGGCCTTGGCAGTGTATTTATTGGTGACAGCTATCATGTTCTCTGGAGAATTAGCATCTCTCTAGAATACAATTTCCACGTTTGATTACAGTCTGAATTGAACTTCTCACTTTTCTAACATCGCCACTGGGAGACTCTCCTTGTGCCTCTTCCCAAATCTTTGTATCAAAGATTACTTTAGTCTTAGAGAGGTTATTATTTCAGTCACTAGATATTCAGCCATTTTCAGCTATTTTTAGGTTTTGCATTCTTTTGGGTTTGTTTTTTCGGGTGGGTGGGTGGGAGGGTTTTCTATCTTTTACTACAATGCAATATAGAAGGCAAGATTTTGTTTTTACAAGTGGTAGATTCTCGCAGCTACAGTCGCAGCCATTAGTGTCTGCAAGATTTCACTTCTCCTGAGAATGAGGTGCAGTATGAAGAGCTGAAGGACTCCTGAGTGCAGCTCTGAGTCATAAGCACAAGACCCTCATTGTCTGTGAGTGTCTACATCTTCACAGGGGTCACATTTCTTGAGCTCTGCCTTGACAGAGGGTAAGAAGGATACACCTCACAGCAGGTAGTTCAGGAATGCCCTAAAAGTCAGATCCATCTTCCCTTGCATGTATGGATGTAAACATGCATGTGCTAGGTTGATTTCTGTGGATGAAAGCTGTAGTCCACAAATATCGTCAAACTTTGCCCCTCTATAGTAATTTCTACAGGCTGGAGTTGGGACGTGGTGCAGCTGCTGCCTGGTCAGGTGTTCTTCACCAGACAGGGCTGTCTTTGCCCTCTCCCTTACAACTAATTCAAAGAGATGTCATAACATGCTGAGTCATTCTTAATTTCACCTTTCCCTCTCTTTGAAGATAGTTTGGATGCTCGGGTGGAAACAATGCAGAAGATCTTCTTTACCTAGAGAAACCAAACCTTGGGAGCTCTGTAAGATCAAATCCCTGAAGGCTCAGAGAAAGTCCTTTGTTACTTATAGGGAGCAAAAACAGTAAAACAGCTGCTACTCCAAGAATTAATATAGAAAGTGGAAATTGACACAGAAATACTACCCCACTATCAAAAACTGAAACAGGGCGAAGTCATGAAATTTCCTCCATCGCCCTCCTTAAAGAAGTACTTTACTCTTTGGAAAGCTTGTTCCTACTCCAGATAAAACCAATAGTAAAAAGGACTTCAAAGACAAATGAAAAAGGAAGGTAAGTCAGAAGAACACTTTGGCACATGTGTGTGTCTCCCATACAGGGGCTGAATTATACCCTCTGCAATGCCCGAAGGTGCAGATCTGGAATATTTCCATGTAGTTTCTGCATGTGGAAAGAATTTAGAGGTTGATACAAAGAAATATAATGGAGGAAAATGTAGCTTAATGCATGTTAAGAGAGATCTCTGCAGGTATTTGTTAATCCCTATTAATATTTTTCTCTCAGTAAATTATAACTGGCCATGTATCTTGAATGGTGCTATTCCTTTTCCTTTACTTAGTGTTTATAAGGATGAACATTCTGATGCAGCACTATTGAAATCTGTGCAAGTTTTATCACTGACTTCTGTGAGAGTGAGACCAGGATCAAAATACAGGTTTTCCCAGGCTTAAGTCCCTGTTTGTGACTGACCCAATAAGAAAATGGACCATGAGAACCATTAAACTGGTTGCTTTTTTAAGTGCACTCTTAATTTTTGTTGTTCTGTGCTTGTTGTGGGTATTTTGGGCTCAAATGAAATAATTATACAAGTATTTCTAATACAAATTGTCGTAAATGCTAAATTATAATGCCTTTTAAAAGGAATACTTTAATATATGACCTTGAAATTTGTTGAGTTTGTTGTTGTTGTTGTTGTTTTGTTTTTTGTTGTTTTGGGGTTCTTTTTGCAAATGCTTATACCAGTAAAATTAAAATACACTGCAGTGTTTGGAAGTGAGTGTAAAAGTGGTGTGAGTGAGGCAGAAGCAAATTCAGTTAAGTGTCTGATCAAATATTCACGGCAGTATTCACCCACCTTTAGTAAGAAGACAGTATCCAAAATATTCACATAATTACAACCCATGCCTTCAGCAGACATTCAAGATGACATTATTCTCATATTAATCTTTGAACAGTGCATTGAGGTGATAGTTTGTCACTTCCATATGGTCAATGACGTGAGTTCCCCTCAGAATTGCCAATATCTCACTGAGTCACTTGCTTTACCATATTTCTTTGAAACTGTTTTCTCCTGAAATTACTATATCTGCTGTGTTTGTCACACCCATTAATATAAAATACAATGAATTTATATTAGCAATATTTTTTAAAATTGCTAAAAAATCCTGACATGAGAAACTCCTTTGATTCATGATGTGGGGTTCAGATTTGCACTCCTTATTCTGCAAACTACTTTAGATAAAGATGGCAGAAAGATAAGTGTTTTCCACAGTTACCCAGAATTTACAAACCTGCTGAACTTGAGGAGTTTGCTTGGACATAGTGAAGTAAGAAAATGTCTAGAAGAGGTATCAGTGGGAGAAGCAATAGGGTTGCTGTTTTTTTCCCATATATTAATACCCAGCTACCATTTATGGAAAATTATAAACTCAGATGTGAGCAAGACTTAGCCCTCCTGCTTTCTTTTAAACACGGACCTCCATAGCCATTACTGCTCTTTGCATTGTATTATCTGTGCGTGCATCAAACTCCTTATCAGCACTTTTAAATGCTGGTCTCAGGGACTCAGTGATATTGCTAATAAACACCCATTGAAATGGAAAGTGGCTAAAAAAGTGTTTGAACTTCTTTCCTGTTGTCTGACTATAGAGGTATAGTCCCAGCAAACGCTGGGGTTTATGAGAGCACAAAGGCTTTCTTCTGCCCATGTACCTGCAGTCACCACTCTAAGTATATTGAGCTTCAGAGCACACAAAAGAGAGGCAGAAAATCCAAACCAATCTCTTCCCTTTCACTCCTTAAATCCTGACATGCTCCATCACCTCTTCAAAATAGTGAGCTGCCCTTCCCCAAAATGGAGAAAAGAAACAAAATCAAATGCAAAACAATGAAGGAGGGATAATCTGATCTTTAAATAAGGAGACATGTTGCTTGGGGCTTAAGCAGGGTAGAGTTTCACAATGATGTCACCTTCTCCTGAGAACGTGACCCCCGTGAGAGGTGAAGGGTGAAATATAAATACTGCTAATCCATTGTGTTTGTGTATCTCTTAAATATGTGCCAAGTTTGGCATGGCTGACTCCACCAACTGTCTGGCAAACTAGGAAGTCTTCACTACAGGCTTTGAATGAGCAGTATTCATAGAAATCAAACGGCTGCTCTTTCTTTTTTCTGACTGAAGTACACCTCACTGATGTATTTTCTTTAAAAATAGACCAATTTTTCTGTCTCGTTTCTGACAAAACACTCTGATTTTTTCAGACAAAAGCAGAGGAGACATTGCTTTTCATACAGACAGCAATATCCTCCACATATAATGGTTTCCACAGTCCTAAATTAAAAGTCACATGTTAAAGTTCACTGTTGTTTGTTTGTTTGTTTGTTTTAAAAATCTGCTCCAATCCAAACAGGAACTCATGCAGGAAAGTTACATTGCCCATGTGATAGAGGCCGTTGGAGTGGGTGATGGAAAATGTGTCTCTCCTTGCCTGGTTGTCTATGTGTTGGTGAAGGTGGAAGGGAGCTACAATAGTAGCAATTTCTATTTTTAGGAGACGTTCATGAAATATATTGAGAAGAGGAAAGTTTAAGATTTTTAAGGATGCCAGTGATTAACATTTGTTTGTTGTTGGAATACCCTTGGAGAAGTGTCTGTGTCAGTGTAGTGGGAGCAGAAATGGAAACTGATTGAGAAACCACTCTCCAAGCTCTTTTTATCATCCTTGTGATACCTGTCTACTTTTAAGACCAGCAACATAGGAAGCACAAATATAGACTGCATTTCAATAATATTTTTATTTGAAAGAACAAATGTTTATATATAGGCATGACAGCTGATAAGAGGGCCAGAAGCTGCTGCCCCATCTCAGAGAACAGGAGCAAAATCTGTCCCCTACAACCTGGGCCAGAGAATTTGTTTAATCCAACATTTCTCTGCAGGGAACTTTCCTGAGAGGGACAAAGAGAGAAGGGGGATGAGGAAAAAAGGGAAAATACTTATTTATTTTTAAGAGGAAAGACAACATTTGGCACAAATATTGTATCCCAGGAGGCACAGTTTTTCCAGGTAGATCTGCAAAATGCTTTTCTGTGAACTTGAGAAATGCTTTTTTGCCGTGCTCCCATCTAGCCGGGTCTGCAGGCATTTTTGTTTCTCTTTGACTCACACTCTCCTTTTTACTGCACAAAAAATGTTTGCTTTCACTTGTAAGGGCTTTCACAACCTCTTGTTATCCAACCTTTCATCTTTATTTTAAGTAACTCCCCACTGGTTTTGACTGGGCAAAATATTTGTCTTTTCCATTCTAAATTTGTACACACGTACTCCTGGACCTTTCGTAGTGCCTCAAAGGGTTGCATGTGATGATCTCAAAATTATCAATCAACACTGATTCCTTTTATTTCTCCAAGTTCTGCCTTTTCTTTGGAGAAAGGACATTGCTAGTTTCTGTGCTAGTCTGCACAGCACTGGTCATAACCATGTCCTAAGCCAAGGCTGAGGTTCCTGGTTGGTCCAATGGTACCAATTCAGTAATACCTAGAGTGTGAAAGGCTGAATATTTGCACCTCTCTTTGATCCTGTTGCCATGTTCATGCATGTACCAGTCTTCACTGCTGAGAGTCTGAAGGGCAGGGACTGTCTTTTGGATAAAATCACCTCGTGACTTTACTCAGGTGAGTCTACAGTGATTTCTGGTGTCTTAGAGGGTCAAAGACATCCGGGTGGGCTAGGAGGTATGACACGGGACCTACAGGACCTGGCCAAGAGGACCTGGCCACAGGACTTACAGGACAGGCCACAGAGGCTGGGTGAGACACCCCAAAGCAGGTAAGGTGACCCTGTGCACCTCTCAGCTGGTGAACCCCACCAGAGCGACAGTCCCTGAGCTGTGCTAGGCGGCCGTGTCAGGCTGGAGGCGGTCTGTGCAGGGGTAGCCCCCTGCACAGGCCAGGAAAGCTGACAGCAAACAACGAAAGTACTCGAGGAACATTAAAGCTTCAGCCTAACTTTTATTTAGCTGTTAATTAAGCCACTGGCTGTGTCTAGACTAGAGGACCTGGGNCCACCCACCCTGCTGCATCCTGGCTGCTGCTCGCAGCGCGATGCCCGTGTTTGCTGCCCACAGCGCCCAGCCCCGCCAGCAGCCCCGGCACACACTCTGCACCCCCGAATCTGGGTGTCTGCGACCACCTCTGGGAACCTCGCCACACGCAGCCAAGGGTTAGTGAGGACACGGCCTCGGTCACCGAAATAGAAGATGACTTCCTTTTCCAAGTAAAGTCCCCTCAAATGGTAGGTTGAAAATTTTGAAAAACAGTCTTCTAGACATGCTAACAAAACACTGATAAAATAATGCAGCCAAGTCCCACTAGCTTTGAGAAATTAAGCAGGAAGCTGAGTTCAACCTATGGTAAAATTAAGTGATATTTAGTGATTTTGGACAGACACCAATTACCTGAATTTTTCCTTATTAGCAGAAGGAGAAGCCAAAAGGCGTTACCCTGTATGCTGAATCAAAGATATGGATCAAGCAATCAAATGCATGGGCTTCTCACTAGGCAAAACAAAGAGGTTGGTTCACTACTTAAAAGTTTTCATTTGTTCACTCGGTTGGTTCACCAAAAAGTTTTCATTTGTTCACTCAAGCCGCAGATTTAACTTGGTACAAAAATCTTATTTTCAGTCCTGTTTTGGATCAATACATATATCTTCTGGGTGGTATCGACATCTGAGGTGCACTCTAGATAAATTCATGGCATAGTTCACTGTACATGGACTAATAAAAGAAAACTGTGAGGAAGAGAAAGGAAACCTTGTTTGGAAAGCAACAGAAAATACTAGAGCTGGTAGCAGGATTCAGTGGCAGTTTAAGGACAAGGACAGAGCAAGTGGCAAAAAGCAAGAAACTTGCGCTGCTTGAGTAAATCAATTCCTATCACAGCACTTTTGCCAGGCTGGTGTATAGGTCTCAGTTTAGAAGTGGATGACAAAACCAGTGCATGTTCATAAGGCCAGAGTCACTTTTCTCTCTGAAACTTACGTGTCAGCTAGAGGTGGCATTTACCCAGACACCAGTGAGAAACAGGAAGAATCTGTTTAAGAGATTTATCTGATCACGAAACATACATCTAAATGAACACTTCCCTGGAAATGTGCATTTTTCTCCCTTGACTGAGATGAAATTTCAGAGCAGTCATCTCATGAGCAGCCATCTACAGGTCAGGAAAGAGAAAGCTGGTGCAGATATTTGCCGCCAAGCAGGAGTAAACTGCCCATAATCTTCTCCCTCTTCTCCTCACATTCAGGTCTATGCCATGTACTACACTGAGCTCTCTGCTTCCTGAGGACATCCAAGCAGGAACACTGCACCAGACACTTCTGTCTTAGCAGCAGGTCCAGGCCCTGTGTTTGTTTTGAGGAACAGATCCTGCCACGTGGTCAGAAAACCATTGAGAGAGCATAGACAGAAGGATGTCCAGTCCTTCTTTTGTGGTTAGTGGTGTGGTAACATCAGCCTGGGGCTTTGCAGGGCAGCCTCCAGAGGAGACCAAATCAGCTACATCATCTCAAGACACTCCAAGCACAACCCATCTGCCTCTGTTTTGGTGTAGGCAAGAAAGTGTCTGTCTCTAAGAATTGCCACCCAATTTCCAGAACAGAAGAGTAGCTGTACTTCAGAAATGGACCCATTTTAGAGATGAAAGGAGAAAGCAAATTCCCTTGCTGCTCATACAGCTGTTCTACCTAAACCTTGTATATACCTAAACTGTGTATAATACAGTATTTACTGGTAAAACAGACATTTTATATCTTGGAGAAAAATCTTGCTATCAGTCTAAGGAAAACAATCTGGAACTGAGACACCTGCCATAATATTATTTTCATTTGATACTGTATTTCATTTGAGCTTGACTAAAAGGACATGTGTGCCTGGGTGTGTTAGGAAAACCATAGATTTAAGTGTGCACAGTGGAGTCAGCAGTCATGAAAACTTTTACCATGTGACAAATATATAATCCCCCTGTAACACCAGGCCATAATATATGATATATAGCTGGGATCTGAGAAGAAAGGAGAAAATCAGTCATTTACAAGTAGTCCCTTGTGTCTTACATTTATTGCAGAAGGGCTTTGCATAAAGTCTGTCTTGCCAGCTTTTAGCATTCCACTCTGCAAATGAAAGGGAGGAGGATTGCCAGGCACAGGTTATAATTTCTCTCCCTGTTAACGGTGAGTCCTGTGAAAAAGAAAATTATCTATCCAGTATGGGGCACGTAACCTACTGTGTGTATAGGTTAACAGTGATACAGAGCCCTGGTGGTGATAGCAAATGAGGAGTCAGACCAACTAACCTGGATGGCTGCAGGTCTTACAGGTACCACTCACATCTGGATCAATATGTAACAGCAATTCACATGCATTTGCTGGACCAGGAGCTGTAAAATTTTGCTGACTGTGGCTGCACAGATACAAGGGATAATTCTTCTAGGCACTAGCAGTGGTAGTAAATATTTGTATTTATATTATGGTGGTGTCCAAAGGAACAAGTAGGGGATCATTATGCATAGAACTATATAAGAAAGAAAAAAATATAATCCCTTCCCTGTAGAGTTAACCATCTAGGGAACACAAATAAAAGGTAGAAGAATGGGAATAAAATGCACATGCAAATGCATATAGCCATGAATTGGGGCAGCTTTGTGAGTTGTATGACTTTTTTTACTATTCCTTTAAGGAAGAGAAAAACATGCACAATTGTTGCTATCAAGTCATTGGGACATTCTAGGGATCTGGTATTAATTTCTCTTTTAGAGAAGTGGGTTTATGAAAATTTTCTACATTTTTCATTGTTTAAATAGAGGAAGAGGGAAAAGGTAAATCATGGAATTTTTTGCTTCTTTGGATGTGTAAATACTGCATCAGGATTTTATCAATTATAATATGCTAAGAAATGAGCCCTAATTTGCAAGTCACGTGCATATACATTCAAGACACATAAGAGATCCAATTGCTGATCACTGTCACATCTGGTTTTAGTGTGGGTCTCACAGGAACAGCACAGCAGCACCCTGCACCCCTCTCCTTGTGGGGCTGTGTGGAACACAAACATCCCACAAGTGCACATACATACCTTATGAGTAATTCCTGTTCCCTTTAAGATAAAGAAATCAAAAAATCAAGGCTAAGTTTTCCAAGCGCTAGTGGAAGAGAGGGAGGAGGAGGGTCACCCTGGGGAGGCTGTAGGGACAGTTGACATTGCTCCTGGACTGCCACCTCTGTGGCAAGGGGAGCTGCCCCACTCCCAAACCTGTCCCTGCTGCCCGTGGGAGCAGCTCTGGTGGCAAGTGACCCTTAGTAAGAAAGAAGGGCATTCAGATTTAGTATTTAGCTCCTGAGTTTCTCTCCCTGAATTGTTGATTGTTCATGAGTTCAAGTGGAGTTCTTAGGGTGGATATTAGCAAAGAAGGAACTAATTGGGCAACTTCTGTAATCCTGTCAACACTGTTCTGGCTTGCTTGTACAGGCTGAGGCATTTACACATTTTATTCTTCTTCATTCTAAGCATTTCCCAGGTAACAAGGAAGATGAAGAAAATTATCACCTTTTAAAAAGTGCCTCCTTGTAACTTACCTTGACAGAGAGATGAAACTGCTTTTTCTCATGTTTTTCTGGCATAATTCTTTCCCTCTTTTATCCTTCATTTCATGGCAACCTGTAATCCTGGAACTGATCTAAAGAGGCCGTGTTTTGCATGTATCTGTGTCTCATAAAATGTTTTCTTCATCACTCTTCAAGAAAAAATGTTGCCCTACAACACTGGGAGCAAAGCAGGGCTTCAAGAGACACAGTAACAGTTTAATTGCTTAACTTAAATAATGAAGGCTTTGGGGTTCTGGTTTTTATTTTTAAATGTTGGAAGTGAAATATGGTAGCGATGTTTGAGTTATGAACAATGTCACTTATTCTTTTACTGCTTCAGAGTCAATATTATAGCAGTGTTTTGGGCTACAGTGCTCTTAGCTGTGGGCAATACTGGTTAGCTAGATTTGGGGCATAAATAGGTAGGAAAGAAGGATGGCAAGGAACACTAATGCTGGGTTGTGTGCTACTTTCTGGAAAACTTGATTCTTGTTTATTGTAGTTTGTCCTTTTTCAACATGACAGGAGTAAGGGTTGATTAAAGAAACAAAGAACATGCACAAGCATAATATAAAGTTGGCAACTTAGATTTGCATAACTTAAATTCTTAGTTTAAGAGACATAAATAAGGAAAAAAATTCCCTCCAGGAATTCAAACAAAACTTCTTTGGATTTTGTATTTTCCACATTATAAACAAAATCCTCATTGCCCAAAAGCAGAAAAAAACTTAAAAGACTATAGCTGCAGGAAAGGGAAGAAGGAGATTTAAGTTACTGAGACATATTAGAAATTCATTCTAAGATCAGAAGGACAGACATTATTATCTGTTCTGACCCTAAATGGCTTTGTCTGACTGTTTGTTTCTTTTGTGATGGTGCAGAGATCTGCTCCCTTGGAGGAGGCTGTTTAGCAACTACAAGTGGCTTTTCCTAAATTACTGACACAATTTCCCTCTGGTTGAGTCAGGTTAGAAATGGATCCCTCTCTGGATGCTCTTTTTGTTTCTCTGCTTTTCCTGCCGTTTCTACTCATGGCATGAACTCCATCTCTCTCCCCTGCAAAAAAATTTCATTACATGTAGGGTTAGTAGTACGTTTTTAAAGTTCCTTTTCTCTCTCAAAAGTTTCTTGTTTACTCTGTGAACACAAACAATAACACCTCACAGCTGAAGGTATTACACTGAATCAAAGAGCTTTCTGTTTCCTAGCTCAGAAGTAAAATACTACAGGTGTGTTTGCAAGTGTCAAGTGAAAAAAAAACCAACAAAAACCACACAAGACAACATGGAAATGGTAAAAACAGTAGCAGCATTAGAAGGGTTTGATTATTCATATGATAATGGGCAGCTTTAATGTGAACTTTTTACATAGTCGAGCCAGTGAGATCAATTTAATCTGGGTGGGTTATTCTTCTCCTAATGTAAAAGACCATTGATTCCTTCTATTGGCTCAGTGAGGGAGCTCTTCAGCACAGTGGCACACTGAGGAAGCTGGTTGAAAGCCACTGAAATCAGCAGGAGCTTTTTAATTGACTCTGAATCAGGTCCTAACACTGTACATAACTGCTGTCCTTTCACAAAACTTTCTGTTTCTCGAATACAATTGGATTACCTAAATAAAACTTGGGCTTCCCTGTTAAATATTCTGTGTGAATCAATTCTTTATGGAGAAAATATTTTGCCTGTGCTACATTTGCTGTGTGCTTAAAGTCTGAAAGTGTTGCCAGTTATAATTGCTTCATCATCTTTTGTTCAGGTGACTAATTATAATAAAATATATTTTATGCATAAACCAGTATGAGACTCGTTTTTATACATTTCATTTAATTACTTTTTACTGTGACAAATCATATTGTTAGAAATGTACTAACAGATGGGGTGGATTTTAAAGTCAGTATAAATTATGACTCCTTAATTTTTGCAAGTGTTGAAGAATTTAATTGTCTCCATTCAGATTTTTGGCTTAACTCCTGTGGTTTGACTTGTTAGAATTCCAGACATGCAACACAAGGAGCAGAGAATTTCTGGACTGTGCAGTGTCTTTTGGGGGGAAAAAAAGAAAGAAACAAATGTCCTAAGAAGGAAAGGAAGTAAGGACAAAAGGAAGGTTGGAACAGAAGTGCTCAAAATGGCCCGTCCCAGAGCGAGGGTTAGGATGTCGAAGGGCTCTCATTGACTAGCCCTGCTTGTTAGCGGCAGCAGAAGCAGCACTCTCTGGTGTTGCCCACATACCAGCTGCAATGAAATAAAGGCTCTGAGTGTGACCCCAGCCCAGGAGTGGGGGGAAACTCTTATCCGAGTATAAAACAAGAGCATGGGTAGCTGCAGCTAGATGTAAAGCATAATTAGCGGTGAAACACTGTTTCAGTAAGCCCTTTCCCTTCCCTCTCCTTTTTTTTTGGGATGCAGAAATTCCTTCAGCTTCAGTAATTTTAAATTCAGATGTTCCCGTTGAGCCTCCTCTGGTATTAGCTGCCTTCTCCCCTTCCTTCAGTCTGTTCCACAGCTGTGTTACTCCTGACACTCCGCTCTCCCTCCCTTCCTCTTACTGCGCAGATTTTCCTCCTGCAGGCCTGGGCAGGTGGGCCAACATGAGCAAAGCCATATTTCTCACCCGTTGCTCCAAACCTGTCACTGATCCTGTTAAACCCTCCCACACTCATCCTTTGATATATCACTCACCTTCGGCTCTTTGTGATGCTCATCATGGTCTTCAGCCTAAACTGCCCGAGTAGTTCACTTCATCAGGCCACATCAGGACTTCTTGAGAAAGGTCTCCTTGATCAGGTGATGATTATAAACTGTGTCAGTGGGAGACAGAGAAACAGCTACCTTTCCCAGAGAGCCAAATCGAGCATGACGGACCCAACTGCCTCCATGTGTCCCATCAGGCCCTCAAGTGATGACCTGCAACTTTCTCTTTCCTGATAGATCTGTGCTTGGCACACTCATTCCCCTTTTGGATCCAAAATCCCCTTGTAGTGCTCTCCAGATGCCTGCTCAGGCTCTCACCTGAAGAAAGGCTTGTGCTCATATTCTCCAGTGGGTGGAAGACTTACACCTGAGCCCAAAATCAGGTAGAGATACTATTTATGTTGGCACTTGCTGTTTTCAGTGCCACTAGTGGCTGCTCATGAGGTTTCATTCATACATGGAGTACACACAATACAGGTGTGTGGAATAAATTCCACTAAGCGTACCATTCTACTTCTGAAGATAAAAACCACGTTAAATTAATGAGGAATGTCATCAAGTCCTAGCAAGTGATTAAGCTCAGAGATCTGTGGCTATAAGGCTGTGGTGTTGACTAGCAGGGTGTTGTTTCTCCATGCCTGCCAGTTTTGAAATGGTATTGCAGAATTTGGAAACCCTGGATTTAGTTTGGCTTTGAAAGTTCAGCTGATTCAGAGGTTAGGAAGCACTAATGCAGCATCTGTATCCATTATCTCATGGTTTAAATGTTCTCAGTTTTGCATTAGCTAATGATTTAAGTGCCATTAGATATCTTTGTATGACATCCAATATGAAATAATCAACTAGCTTAGCATAACATTGGTCCCATCAATCAAACTCCCTGTTCCTCCCATAGCATTGTTAATGAAATGCTGGTAAGAAAACCAACAGACCCGACTATGGCAGTAGAATTAACGGGTGAAAGGTGACATTTCATTACTCAATTTTTTTTATGTCTTGGAGTCCCATTTCATTTCAACAAAGAGTCCAGAAGGGACATTTGCTCAGAAAATGTTTTATAACTCCTAAGATATCTGTCCTAACTACTATTTGTGTTTAAGTTGATTATATAATACAGCAACATCAAATGGAGAAAAAGAGTCATCATATTTTTTAAAACATACCTGATTCTTGACATGGTTTCTTTGAGAGAGAATCCTGGTAGGTCTTTGTATCCTTGTGTTCCTCATGGTGACATGGGTGTCAGCTCAAAAATAGTAGGTTTAGTGGATACAAATGAGAATTTATTGTTCCTTGTGGGTTTGCCTGACTGATTCGTAGGTGAGGGTGAAAACGTGTGGATATAAAGATAAGACATTGTCACATGCAGGACCACAGAGCTGCTCTCTGGCCTTTCAGCAGAGTCCTCATTAAAAGATACCACGCCAGTAAATTAAAAACAAACCCAGCATCGTTGCACATTGTCATAAAAGGGGGCTGAACAAGGAGGAAGTGAGAGGCATGGCAGGGTCCTGGACTGTTTTGTCACCTTCTTCTCCATCAGCTGAAGCCTCCAGATGGACACAGAGATCTTCGGCCTGCGTGGGAACTGACCGGGCAATAAGGAGAGGCCTTTGCCGGGGGAAAGGAAGAGGAGCTGGGGTGGAGGAAGGCTCAGGGAACAAGCAGTCAAGAAGGGGCTGGTAATTGTTGTGTGTAGTTATGTTTTGTGAAGTTAATTATAAAGACAAATCCCAGCAAAATTGGAAAGCAAGCCTGTCTGCATCTCTTCTGTTCAAAGCAAAGCAGGGACTTCAAATGCTTGGAGAATCACCTTTCTTTGAAGCAATTTTGAGGTGAAAATCTCAGGCTTTTGTGCAAAGAATTAAAGATTTTCTAATTCCCCTTCAATTTGGGAGTACTCAGAAAGCTCTCAGCACTTCTGCAGGTAGCTGGCAAGCTCTTTGCCATTCCTAAACGAGCTTTTTTATTTTTTTCTGAGGCACCAGGATTGAATTATTGCATGGAAGAGGGATATTAATTAATTCCAAGGAAAAGATGGTCTTTAGCCTATTCTTATAATTGTCACCTAAAGTACATAAACCCTAATCTGGGACTGGGTTCTTTTATGGCTGTTTCAGATCATCATGAAGTTTTTTTTAATCAGGCACAAATTCCATTGTGTGAAAAAAGCCAATGTCTCTGCTCTTGTCCCAATACTGTACTAGGGCACAGCCAGCTGTAATGGAAAGGCTTGAGATTGCTGGTTTTCTCCTTTTTGAAGATTTATATGGTATTAGATAGGAAAAAAAAGTGTCCTTCTGCTTGTGAAAAGAAGGACACTTTAATAGGTTCAGACTTTTATTTTTCTTGGAGCACTAAAAATGTGACACTGAATTCTGAAAAATATTTAATTAACAGCTTGGTTTTGCCAGACTTTTCTAGTGAAGAACTAACTTAGCTTATGGACTATAACTCCAAAAAAGAACTATTGATATGTTAATTGTATATGATTATGAATGGTTATTTATGGCATTGGATCCCTCTGCTAAACCAATTATGCTCTATTTGTGAGATTTGCATTATACTGCATCCATGGCATTTAATGAAACTTCTATTTCTCTGCTTTCTTTCTTTTTGTTTTCCTTTACCAGCCTTAAATATATGATAAACTACACTAAGTCACTCAGTGGTTAAAGCTACATCAGCTATTCATTCGATCACCCCTCACTCACATCCTACTGTTTGTTCTGACCCAGAAAATCTTAGCTGTGCCCCCTTAAATATGAACTAACCAACTCACCAGCTCAAGTTCAGTGAATTTTTATAATTGTATTTTATGTACTTCTAGAAATAGATACAGCAGTCACTCAAACTCTCTTGGTGAAAACCATCTTCTCTATTTTAATGTATATTTAAATATATTTATATAAACATAAAGGAGATGTTTAAAAACAGTGTAATGGCACAGCATGCTATAATCTGAGTGTTTCTTTTGGTCTCCTTCTGCCAGTTAATAAACAGCATGTAAAGTCAACTGCATAACCAATGTTCTAATTCAGAACATATCAAAAGGTTTGCGTGGGTGAAGTAAATTGGGCTGATAGTGAGTCAGGAGCTGGCTGGATCCCTCATTTGTTCATTCAGAGCATTTTTAATGTAGAACTAATTTTCAAGTAGTTGAATTTTTGCTAAGAAAATGAAATCCTTAAGGGGGCAATTTAGCTGGAATCCTCTGAAACACTGTTCAACACGTACTGCCTTTTCACAGCTGTTTTGTGTGGAAAAGGATCTTAGGTTTTCAGTCCCTCAACACCTGCTTACTCTTTCTTTTCTGAAAGTGTATTACAGTGCACCTAGTGAATGAGCTGTTAGGATTTAGTGGAGAAAGGGGTTAAATCATGACATGGGATACACTTCTTTTTTACTCGAAACATGCTTTGCCTCCTACTCACAGTGTCAGTGCCAAAAATTTTGGTTTGGGGCTTTGGGCGGCTGAAGTGTCCAAAAGCGGGAGTAAAGAGAACTATATCCATGCTCCCCACAGCCCCTTGTGTGTACTGCTTGCTCACTTACTGGGGCAGGGCGCAGAGAAATCAGGAATTCAGGAGATGATCTTCCAATCCACATATAGACACACGGACATACACATATATATCTGGTCCCACTGTCCCTGCCCAGGCAGTGGCAAACAGCACAGAGCCTGTTCTTCGGTTTCAGAACATAATAATATCTTCTTCCTGGCCACAATGCTATTCATCACAGCCTTTTGCCAAATAACAGGCCTTAGTGGCCTGGAGGTCCTTCTGTGGACACTGCTCCAGATTCAGTCTCCCAAAGAATATTTTGAAACATACAGTCCTAAAATATTTTCAGTCTTAGTCAGAAAAATTCTCACTAACTAAATTCAATTTTTAGATCTTTGTTCTCTAAGAACCTGAGTCCCTTCTGTCTCAGTTGAAGTCTCGACAGAAAGGAGTTTTAGCATCTTGCTTGCATCTTAAGTGCATAATTTAAAAGGTTGGATACACAAAGCAGGAACAATTGGAAGCTTTCTTCTGTGTATGATTATAGGGATGGGAAAACATAGCTGGAATAATTGTATCAGAAGGGAACCTTTTAAATTATGTTCCTTCCATCCTAACACATAAGCAAGTAAAGTAGGACCACTGCAAAAGCACTGATTTAGCCTGGTTGTCGGGGCAAGTACAGAAGTGTTTATCATCATGACATTACCAAGGCAGCCATTGCTGGAACATAGCTTGAAATAGCTGAAGAAAAAAATGTAGCTCTTATTTCAATCGGGACAATTTACAAATATCCAAATCTTCTATTGTTTGAAGGGTTTATTTTGCGACATAGAACCTATAGTTACTGCACCCCAAAAGTTCTTTTTTTATGATTAGCTGAAGCACAGACAAATCATGAAAAGACAATTGTACACTTTCTTGTGTTGCTTTATGGGCTTTAAGTGCCTACAAAAAAGGATTCCTTATGCTTTAATTTCTCTTTATTTTTTTGACTGTAAAGACCCATGGGGTAAATGCCAGTCCCACAATCATGCAGTTATATGGTTACTGTCAGCCTGCTCAAATGATGCTTCCTGTTCATTAGGCGTCCTTTCATCTGACAACAATGTACTGGCTTTGCTGCAATTCTTAGTCAACGCCCATCTCTTCAATAGCCTGTGAATAGTATTAAATAGTGTTTATGCTAGCTATTGTTGCCTTTTGTGTGGTTTGTCTAATTCACAGAGAAAAGTCTGCTTTTGTGGTCTAAGGCTGGCTACGTCATGGCACGCCATGTGCCTTCTGATGGGATCCATTCCTGCTGAGTGATAACATTACAGGTCTCAACTCCTTTGCAATACAATCCAGCATTCTTAACGCAGTCAATACACTCACAGGCAATCTAGTTTACTCTTTATATTAAGAGGTTTAGGGAGACAAAGCTCATCTAAATACCTGCTCATGAAACAAATAAGATGAATTCAACCGATCTGAGAAATATTTCCCAGCTCCCACACAACTACACAATGAGCACCAGAAATCAAAAATTAAAAAAAAATACTGAAGCTGAGCAGGGAATGCCCAAATACCTCAGGAAGAGCCATTCTGCACACAAACACGGCACATTTTAGCATATAGGGTGGCATTACTGTTCCTAGTTAAAATGAAGCTTGATACTAGCGTCAAAGAGGCTGCTTTTCTTTGCTTAAACTACTCACAAAAGAGAAGGGATATTGTACGGATCATTACATTATCCCGTAGCTCAGGAGCTTTTGCAGGGCAGGTATGTTTCTGTGCCTTGAAAGGGCTTTTGATGTAAGCAGATCATTAGAGGCTCAGTGTGTAACTGATCCTTGGCTGTCTCTGGCTTTTGCCGTATATGGGTTGTTCTTATCTAACCATATGCTCCCTGTTCTAGGTATCTAAAATCTTATTGTTCCCCTTCCCTCCCTCCTCTCTCCTTCCCTCCCTCAGTCCCTCCCTCCAACCTTGTCGCTGTACAGCTGAAGTTGGTTTCCAGCTTTGCCTTGGGAAGCGTACAAATACATGCAAATGCAGCTGGAAAGTGAGGCTTACACTGCTAAATAGTGCCATTTGTTTGTCCCAGGAGTTGTTATCCTCCATGCGTCAGGCTTTGAACAAGATCAAGAGTGGCTTCTAAAAAAATATGGCAATGAAAAGAATGCACACAAATAGTAATTATTGCTCTGTAGCTGCTCAAGCTATAATACCCTCCGTGGCCAGAAGCAAGCAGGGAGGCAGGGGACTGGGTGAGGCTGGGAGTAGGTGGAGGCTGAGCTTTGTTCTCAGTGCATCACAGGAGTCAGATTGCCCTTCTGATCAGCATAACCATATCTGCACTTCTGGGAGGTACTGTGGGCCACATCCACGAAGGCATTCAGGACTGTGAAGATCCTGGCAAACAAGGGGCACCGTGGTGAATACCCACAAACAAGCCTGAAGGTAGACTTCTCCACCTGAAGTGGCCACACTTTTGAGTTAATTGGAATAGACTACTTACTTTGTGTTCGTGTTGACCTCTGACACAGTTCTGTTGAAGTACACAGCCTTTTCTTGCTACTACCAGTAGAGAGTGGGATAAACAGCACAGAAATGGACACTGTAGACATCTAAAGTCTGGAAAGATGAATCCTACCCAAATGTACTTCAGTTCAGGTTCCACCGTCTTCAGACTAAAAGCCGTTTTACCCAGACAAATAACATAGAAAAGGCATGATGTCCTTATTAATTCTCTTTTTTATTTTTTAAGCTTCTGAGTGCCTCCAAGCTACACAGAAGGCAGTCGTTCTTTCCATCTTAGAGTGAAAAAATGAATACAAAAATCTGTCATAACAACATGAAAGCATTTCCTGAATTACAGCCCTGACTTCTGAATGAGCGTGTTCACCTGAAATGAGTCAGTGCAAGTGGAAAGTGTGTTGCCAAAAAACAGGGAGGAACCTGACAGTCTAGAGCAGTTGCTAGATAAGAGCTTTTGCCTGTATTCAGATCAGCTTCCTATGGAAACAAGTTGAGCGAATGCTCACCCAGAGTTAGTAAATGAAAGAGAGTCTATGTCCTGCACAAATGCGTTACCTTATTCTGCTTCTGAAAGTGAATGAGACGGGCTTTGACTAACGCTTTCAGCAGCAGGCGTTGGGAATGAACTAGGGTTGTCAGGAAAGATCATTGATTTTGCAGGACCCATCCAAGTTGTACATTATAGTTTGGAGAAAGAGCACTCCCTTTTCAAAAGAGAATTTTTCAATGTACTGCCCATGTTTGTGCTTTTGTGCAAGCAATAATGGTTTCATAAATGTTTTATGTGATCAGGGTTTAGCTATACCTGAGAAGTTGGCAATTCTGACTAGATTTTACAGATACCAACTTTTTTTTTTGCCATTAATACTTTTTTTTCCCCTTTCTGTTTATGTTCCCAGATTGATTTCCAATAGTTAAAATTGAAACAATAAAAGCAACTTCAGTTTTCAAATCTGCAAATAGGACAGACAATGTATGCAACCTCCTCATTGATTGACTCTTCTGTTTTTATAGATTCACCCTCTTGAAAGAGTCATTAAACACCAGAGAAAATGATTTGTTGCCATTGATTACATGACATACTGCTCTGACATACACAGTTTTTATATCCAAGTTATTAATTATGTTGTTAATGTAATTTGCAGACCACAAGATAAATCATTCAGCTTCTGACTGGATATTACTGGATATATTGCATATATAAATACATCTCTGGGTGTGAAGGTAACTGTTACCAAGAGTAATAGATTAGAAGGCTTCTAGTTTGCCTTATAAATCATTATGAGCTAAGGAAAACTTCCTCTGCCCATTTATTTTATTATCTTGGAAATGCTGAGTTTCTCAACATCTCTGCCATTTATGTGCTACAGCGATGCACGTTATCACTTCATTTCAATACAGAGGAAACGCTTGCAATTGTTCTGTTCATGCTCTATCCTCATTCTCAAGAATTTCACAGTTTAAGGCTAATAAGCTACAGGATGTAAAAAGTCAAGCTTAATTTGTGTCCTCCCAAAGGCTTCACTAAACAATTTTTTCCCTCCTCTGGTGTTGGATACCTCGTGCTAGATTCATTCTCTGTAACTTTCTTTTCCCAGCAACAATTGCCAAGGAATTAGTTATGACAGCCAGTGTTACAAATGCCTGCCATGGCAGTCTGCTGCCACTGGTGACAGACTCATGCGTTTCCATGTGGAAGTCTTTGCACTTGTACCAACAAATTATTTTTCAAAGTTCCTCCTGTTTTGTACTTCATTTCAACAGGTCTAGGTCTTTCCTTAATTTCAGAAGGGTTTAGCAGCAACTATTCAGCAGTTACCCTGGGAGCACACTGCAGATTATGCATGCTTGCCTGACATTTGACAGATGCCCTTAAAAGGCTCAGTTTCCTTTTCATAGAGGCCAGGGGGTTGAGGAGGGTGGAGGGCTAGAAACATTTTTGAAGTGAGTGACATATGTTTAAATGTCAAGGTGGTCTTGCTGAATCACTAAGCACAACCCTTGCACACGGAAGCAGTGGGAAATGTCCTTTTTAGCTAGAGCTAAGAATTCACATTTTTTAATATTCTTGATCCCAGAGAGGACATAGTCCTTCATTTGGAGAGGAAGGTGAATGCTGAAGGCTCAATTTTGTTGCTAGTATATGCGAAGACTCCTCTGAAAGTCTCACCACATATGAATAGTGAATAAAACATGTTTTATAAAAGGCACTGCTGAAAGTGTGAAACTCGAGGAGGTAAATTATCTTCTCTCCCTGCTCAGCTTTGTCCATGCAGAGGTTGACATGGAATGTTGGTACAATAATGATGAACAAAACCACAATTGTAGCTAGGATAAGGGCTGAATGTAAGGAGGAGAACTATTCATCTTTAACAGCTTTCTTGGCTTAGGAAATGTTCAGCATCTTGGTAACAGGGCTTGATACAAAGGTCTTCAACATCATGGTTGATACTTTCAAGAGTGTTAGTGCCACAGCCATTCCCAGATTAAAACAGCGAGGTGGCCTCAAAGAAGAGAGGTGGTCCTGGGTTTGGATCTGGGCATACATCCTGGAGGAGTCCTGTCCACAGAAGAAGCCACACATCCCCTCACTTCTTTCCTTTTCTTTGGCTCAGAGCCCACCAAAAGGCAAGCTGTAGGCTCAAACTCTGTGAAAGTCTAAGTTCAAATGTGTCTTCAAATCCCCAGTGCAGATGTCTGGCGAGCCACAGTCAGGAGCATGTTTCAGCAGGTGACATGCAGAGACCCTAGAAGTTAGTAAGGTGCATTTGAAAATGTGTTCCTTAAATATAGCAATTATTGGCTCTAGTGACCCCTTTTAAAACCAACACAAGTATTCCTGCTGTCAATTACAATGCAGTTTTAAACCCCTCCAGCAGACATAACGTCTATTTTTAATGAATTAATTATTTTGAAGTATTGTATACAAATTCCATGCTCCTATGGAACTAGCAATACCAGTCAGACTAAGGAATGGTGCAGGCAGCCCTGGTTCAAGGTTCAGTGCCCAACAGTCCTTATCAATCTTGGACTTGATTTGTCCTGAGAAGATATTGCCAATTATGTCATGGTAGCTGAGGCAGATAGATATCTCCTTGGGATGAAAATAATGGCCAGCATCATTTTGACTTCCTATCTAAATTGAACTCAACTCTCTAGGGAAACACAACCACTGCATTAAACAACTGACGGAATTAATGCTCGCATTGATCCTGCTCATCGTTACAGATGTGTGTGCTTCCATCTGCATCCAACTTCTCCATCTTAGGGAGCCAAACTCTGGCCCTGAATGGGCAGAATATGCTGGCTTTTCCAGCTGTGCAAAAGGGTACCAGCCTGCTGCTGGTCTCACACTTCCTCTGGGATCACACTGATGTGAAATAGTGGAAGTAGAGGTTGGGTGGTGGATGAGATGTGAAGGTGGCTTCCCTTTATTTGCTTCAGTGTGTCCTTTTAAATGCAAGAAGAAAGTGGATAAATGGAAACAGTGTCAGTTAACATTGATGAGTAAGTTTAAAATTTAAGTTTTTGTTATAAAATGCATATCAGCTAATTTGTGTGTTGCTATTCATTTTTATGGCACAAAATTTCTCAGAAGAGTATCTATAATATGGAAATAATTCCTGTCTATCAGATGATGACTGAATGTTTAACAGGTACAGTATAGTAAAACCTACAGTCAAGTATTCACTGGTTACATCTAGACTTTCCCACTTGGACACTCTGGAATAAAGGCGTTTAATTGCTTTATGTTGCATCTACTCACAAAAGAATTGTTATGGATTTTTTTCTGGAGAGTTTTGTTAGAGACCTTTTGGAGATAGAGGATGAAACACACAACAATTCAGGGATATTACATTTTTATCCTTGATGCTTTGAAATTGCAGAAGGTTTTTTAAAAGGTCTTTATGGTCTGACCAATAGCATATATAGATACGTAAAAGATTTAGCTGCTAAAGACTACTATTTTTTTTTCTATTTTGTTTAATTCCCCTTATCCAGAATAGCAGATAATTTGTTAAAGAGGATTAATCAAAGTAGACATTAAGATGTATGAAAAGAAAGTTTCAGAAAAATGAAAGGAAACTTTATACTCTACCAGTTTATTCTCACAAATTGTCTTTGTGACTGATAAGAAGAGCAGGAGGTAGATGAGCAGAGAGGAAAGAACAGCAACCTAGGAGTAATGACTGGTGCTGGAAGGGTCCTAGACTGTCAGCACAATGCAGGAAGGGAGTGGAGGACAGCCTGCTGATATCCTTTCCTGTGTGCAGCTAGTATGAGGGCCCTGATGGATGTGAGGAATGAGGCTTAGAAGACGCAATACTGACAAGCTGTAAAAAGGGGAGGTGGATCATCCAATAAGCCCAGGAGTCTGAGGAAGAGAGACCGTATAGTGGAATTATAGAATGGCTTGTGTTGGAAGGGACCTTCAAAGTTATCTAGTCCAACCTCTCTGCCATGGGCAGGGACAACTTCCATTAGACCAGGTTGCTCAAAGTCCCATCCAATCCTCTGACAATATTCTTGTCCCTACTCTGGACTCACTCCAACAGATCTATGACCTTTATATATTGAGATATTTCTCTGCATTCTTCACCAGTTACCAGTCCTTTCTTCCATCCTCTGTAGGCTTCTTCTTTTGTGTTTGAGATTGTCTAGGAGCTCCTTGTTTATCCTTGTAGGTTTTCTGTAATTTTTGCCCAACTTCCTTTCTGTTGGGATGCATTGCTCCTGAGCTTGGAGGAAGCAATCTTTTAATATTAACCATCTTTCTTGTGCTGCTCTTCCCTCCAGGGCTTTATCTCATGATTCCCTATGCACAGCCTTGAAAAGGACAAAGTCTGCTCTCCTTGAAGTCCAGGGTAGTAAGCTTGCTGTGCCATGTCCTCCCTGCCCTAAGCAGTGACCACTTCATGGTCACTACAAGCCAGGCTTGCCCTGAGCTGCCCAATGCCCACCAGTCTCATCTCGTCAATGAGAACAAGGTTGAGCATAGCACATCTCCTTATTGGCTCCTCTGTCACTTGGAGAAGGAAATTGACATTTATGCATTCCAGTAACCTCCAGGACTGGTTATATCCTGCTGTGTTGTCCCTCCAACAGGTGCAGGGTGGTTGAAGTCCCCCGTGAGAACCAGATGAATGTGAACGTGATGTCACTCCTATCTGTCTGTAAGGGGCCTGCTTGACTCTTCCTGGGCAGGGGGACTGCAGCAGACCACCCACTATAATGTCACCTCTCCCTGTCCTCCCTTTAATCCCGACCTATGAACTCTGGCTTGGCTCCTCACCCATCCCCAGGTGGAGCTCCATGCACCCCAGCTGGTCATTGAGATGGAGGGCAGCAGCTCCTCAGCTCCACTCCCTGCCCTTCCTGAAGAGCCTGCATCCATCCATTCCAATACTCCAGTCATCATAGCCATCACACCACATCTCTGTGATGCCAGTAAGATCCTAGCCCTGCAGATGTGTGCACATCTCTAACTCCTTTTGTTTATTCCTTGTGCTATGTGCAGACACATTTAAATGGGTCCTGATGTAGCTGCCTTACTGGTTGGAGTGGCTGGAATTCCTTTGTGCTGCTCTCCAGGTGCTCTCTTGGTGACCTGTGATCCCTCTCTGGACTATGGGTATCTACTGCTGCCCCTGTCATCAAACTGGTAGGAGTGGGATGGATCAAGTTACCCTCCCCCAGCAATATTATTTTCCCTCTTTATCAGCTTGGCAACTCTATGACTGAAGATGCTCTTGTCCCTCTCTGACATATGGACTCCATGAAACCCCAGTGGAATGTATAAGTCTAGTATTATTTAACACTAGTATTGTTTAAGTCCTTAAAACTAGTGAATTTGTTTATTCCTGTCCTTTCTTCTTATTAGATGATTACAGTCTTCATTCTGAGGCTGCAAAACTTATTTTGAACATTCAGGGGAAATCTATTCATATGCTATTTTCTAATAGACCTTAATTATAAGAAATTAAATGATCCTCCAAGCCTCCTATAGACTTCTCTTTCCTCAACATGCACTTCTCACTGAGGAAGTGGCATGGCAAAAAGTGTTGTCTGTTAATAAAATGCACATAGATAAAAAACATAAAATTGACATACCACAAGATTATAAAATCACAAATTCTGTTCAGTCTTCTGTTCAATTTACCTTCCTGTAAGTTATTAATTTGACCTCTGCAAATATTCTTTGCAGCACGTCACATGGTTATAAATCAGCAAAGCCTTCAAAATTGCAGTCAAATCTCCAAAATACTAAAATAGACTTAGAGTGTAAAGTCAAGTGTTCAGCTGCTGGTAATGCAATTAAAAGTCTATTGGTCTCCACAGGCTAAGAGAGTAGAATTTTGCTCAAGATTGCATGGCAAGCACGGAGTGCAGCTGGAACAGGATGGAGTTTACATGACCCAGAGGTTCCCTAGCTCTAGAGACATCTATCTCCTTTCCACTTGTCACCACATTTTCTTCCATTCCTGATTTATAACTCCAATCCTTTTTATGGTAGCATTTGTAAATTTTAGGCAAGTCAAACAAAGGGATAGGTGATATATGCCTCAGCACAGGAAATCTGTTGGAGAGGGACAAAAGGAAGACCGCAGGGATGATTAGAGGGTTGAACCACCTCTGCTATGGAGACAGGCTAAGAGAGATGGAGTTGTTCAACCTGGAGAAGAAAAGGTTCCAGGGAGATCGTACAGCAACCTTCCAGCACCAGAAGGGGACCTATAGGAAAGAGATGGGTATAAACTTTTTAGCTGGGTCTGTTTTGATAGGACAAGGGATAATGGTTTTAAACTAGAAGAGAGTAGATTTAGACTAGACAGATTTTTATAGTAAAGATGGTGAAAAACTGGAACAAGTTGCCCAAAGAGGTAGTAGATGAAACATGTCTGGAAACATTCAAAGGTCAAGTTGGATGGGGCTCTGAGCAACCTGATTGGGTTGAGGATGCCCCTGCTCATAGCAGGAGAATTGGACTAGATGGTCTTTAAAAGTCCCTTTCAGCCCAAACCATTCTATTATTAAGATCTGTGTAGCTTATTGTCTATAGACTTTCCTATCCATAAAAGAGACCATTAATATTTTGACTGGAAAGTAAGTGGCAGAAGTAAGATTGCTCTTCTTTATCACCCATAGGTGAAGAAAGAGTGAAAACCTCCAGCTGCTAGTACATGCCATCTACTATCTAGGCCACGGAGGAGCCCTGCAAATACCACCTATGCATGCTATTTGTGACTCTGCAGGTGGGTCCTGTCCAGAGCACAACAGGCAGAAGTGATGTTCATTTGTCACGCCTGTGCTGAAAAGCAGTGATATGGAGCTGGTGGCTCTTGGATGTCTCAAAGCAGAGTCAAAAATTTAGTTTCAATTTCCTGTACTGAGCAACAATTTACCATTTACAGTTTAACCATTTGCTCCTTCTTGAGCGAACCGCCGCAAATGACAAGGGACGTACCCTCAGCCTGCAGCAGGGACAAGATGGGGTGTTCCTGGGAAAACCTACACAAAAGGAATCTGCTCAACAAGCAGACTGTTAAACCTGGTGAGTCAATCCCATTCCAGCACCTGCCTTCGGACAGCCCTTTATGGCAAAAGAAAAGTCTGTACCAAATCCTCAGGACCCATACAGTGAGTGCAAAAGGCAGCTTTTCTTCCCACCTTGCAAATCAGTCCTGGGGTCCTCTTCTTACATTTCTGCTAAATCCAGGAACGGGGGGTGTAAAGCTGTAGATAGGCACCTGGAGGCACTAATGTGCTTCTCCTGGTCCGCCTGGAGGCTCTCCACCTGGATGCTGTTACCAGCATCCCTCTTTGCCAGTACATTTTTTCCATTCATCTTCCATTAAAGTGTTGCAGAGCAGTTAACAGCTTCAAGAGGAACTGTTGTCATTACTAATGTTTAGGGATTAGAAAACGTTAGTTCCGTGCAAATTATACTTAATTAGTGTTGTAAGATAATAATTATTTTTCATTAATAGAGTCCTAAATTTTTAGAAACCTTAAATACTCTATATATCATTATGTTACACAGTACAAAACCAATGAAACCCTTTCATTAATTCATTAATGGTTAGTTGTAAAAGCAATATGACAGATTATTTTACATGTTACCAAGTACTATTAGTACTCATATACACAGCTTAATTTAGAGCTTTAATATTAGAATTTTAGTTTTTCAACCATGGAAATTGAGTAGAAAATTACAATGAAGATAAATTTTCATTTGATATTTTTTTTCAGCCACACTTTCTACCATGTAGTCCTTCTTTTTTACAATTCACACAACAGGAAAAAAATTTAAATATGTCTTTGACATGGAGAACTTCCTTTTTTTTTTTCAAAACTAGGTATCATTTGCTTAAGAGATGTCCAGCTAGGCAAAATGTCAAAATCAGCAGTGCCATACTTTTGAAAGCAGTGAATCCTCTCAACTCAGCTGAGAGACTAGGCAGAAGTGCTTAAGCAACTAAATCAGACCTTTAGTGGTGGACTTCTACACTCTCCCAAGGCATAAATCCTAGAAAAATGAGGTTAAGTTTCATGAAAATAAGTTAATGAACATCATATTTTTAGAGAGAGAAAGATGGAATGAGGGAAAGCATAAGTCTTGTTCTCTCCACACTTTTGTCTCGAGAGCACACAAGGAAGAACACCTAGGAGCAGTCTGGGATGGGTCAGGCAGACAGTACCCTAAAAGCACCTTTATCACCCTGTGACTATTCCCTGCAGATCTACACCTCACACACAGACCCTTGTTGGGATAGGAGAGCTGGGACCACCGTGCTGTGTGGTGAGTGCTCCCAAAGCCATGCTCTGACTCTGTTACCTACCTGTGCATGAGCAGATTATTCAGGCCATTGAGTCTGATTTAACTGGCATTATCACCAAGTATAAAAAGTAGATGACAGAAGAAAAAGTTGCACATATTTCTGCCTGAATGCGCTATTGCAGCAAAGCAAGCCAAGATTACATGCACAGGCACTGCTGCTCTATTTTTGTGAAGTGCACATGAAATATGGAGGAGATGCCTTTAAATGAAGGCTTTGGAAATGTCTGTTGGCAAAGGAAATGTTTTGCAGGACATTCTGCAGTAACTGCTGCTTGGTGGACAGGATTCTTCTTCTACTCTTAAAATGGAAGGAGAAATTCACAGATCAACTCCTCTGCTTGAATATATGCTAGGAGAGAAAGCACAGAAGGATATATGTCAACCACCAGGTATTTCCTTCATTTCCTATCCCTTCAGGGTTTTGGGTGGTCTTTGATGGTTGCAGGGCTCTACTCGGGTGTACTTACACTAAATGGAGAGCTCCAGCTTTCCATAGAAAGGCTTTCCCTTTCACAAGGAAGTCCATCCTTTTTAAATATGCTTTGATCATACTGCAATATCAAGTCAGGGAGCTATTATCATACCTGTGCCAAATTAAAAAAAACAACCAACCAACCAAAAAACCCTCAACAAGTTTAAGAAAATATTACCACTATTTAAATATTTATTCTAATATTTTGTAATGTTCTATTCAAAACTTTATTGTCAAATTTTAATACAGGGATTCACAGAACAAAAATGAAATGAGGGCTTGATGGTGTAAACAAGAAATTTCAACACTTTCACATGGAAAACTCTGTCAAACTTGTGTGCCTGCAAAAAATTTGTGAATTCCTCAAGTTTGCTGTCCAGTAGAAGGGTCTTCCATTAGAAATGTTTTGTATTCATGAATTTACTCAGAACAAGCAGTTTCACATGCTCTAATGAGCTGTATGTGAAGACACTAGACATGCACTTAACCAACAAACAATGTTTTTCTCCACCCCATACTCAACAGAATGCAAAATAAATTCCATTATTTGCTTCATTTGCATCTTTTGAGGACAGCAATATATTGTAAACATTATTAGTGCTTTACATTGACATCTGTCTGTGGAAGAACTCAGAAGTTAGTCTTACCACAGGGTGTAAATTATCACTGATCCTCTGGAAAGAAAGTCCCAGACTGCGGCTGGGAACACCAGGAGTGAGGATGTCCCTGCAGGCCAGCCAGTCTTTGAGAATATTTTTTAATGCTCATTGTAAATCCTGAAGATGCACAGAAAACTTCAGTTTCTGTGATGCTTTCTAAACCACAGGAATATATTTAACACATTAATAAAAGGGAAAAAAAGCCAAACAAACCCTAGGAACAATCCAGTTCCTGTCATCTCTCTTGATTTTTCACTTAGTAGACTTCTGTATGGATTAAAAAACTTTTTTCCTTCTTCTTCTTGTAAAGAGTGTTCATTGAAGCTTGGCCAATAGATGGTATCACCCTTTCCAAAGTCTATGCTATGGGAGGCCTATGGAAGCATATCTGCTCAAGGCATTCATGCAAATTATTACTTACTGCCCTATATGCTCATAAATTAATAGCTTCTCTGTGGATGAAAAACAGAAATTAGACAACCATTAAGGTTGAACAATGTATAAAGAATATTAAATATTAATATATGAAATGAAAAAATATTGCAAGAGATATGAATAGATATGCCAGAGGCATAACAAGCCAAACCTAGGAATGTAAATAATAAAAACATGTTTTCAGCTAGATATTCTGGATGGTTTAGTATTCAAATTAAAGTTTGTTTTCCCATTCAATAAAAACAAAACAAAAAGTATTTACCGTTGTTGCCTTATTTGCATGAGAGTTCATTTTCCTCCTGTGAACAGAAACAGATCTTTAAGTGGAGGTGAATCGGTTTGGAAAGGCCACTTTCCCATTGGTGCGTTTTTCAAGGAGCGTTTTTCAGTGAGGTGTGGATGGCAGCTCTGCAACTTCAGGAACAAGGATACCCCTTACAATTTAAAGTGTTATTTGAATGAATAATTGCAAAGCTAGCTCGTGCATTTTAATGACTTGTGTCAGCAGCGACGATAAAATTGAAATGGAAATTGGATGAAGTGTTTACTTAATAGTGGGATAAGGCTGCCTGTTGCTAAAGTATTGCAACTGACTGCATGTGTCACTTGTCTCTGGCAATGATGCTTTTCCTTGGAGCCCTGTCAGAGCTACAGGACCTATCATTTCACACAGCCCATCAGCTGTGAAAAAATAATGTAAAAAATACCTGATTTCTGTGTGAATCCAAGTTCATTTTTAAAATCTATTACACTCTGGCCAGTTTCTGCTCATTTCTGCTAATTCTGAATTAAATACTACTCTTCCCCATGCCTGGGAGGATAATTGCGAAGGCGCTGTCTATGGATTTTGACCTTAACCATGGATTGCTTCAGCCGCACCTTGATTCAGCCTCCTGTGAGGTCCGTAGGAGTGACAAGTGTACCCATTGCAAACACACATTTAGCCAAACATCAGATGGAGCACGTCCTTGCTCCCGAGCTCAGTTTTATACAATTTCATTTAGCCAGATGTTCATTTCCCAGAGCTTGGGCTGGGATGACTCACAGGGTGCTTTCCAAAAACTCTAGATCCACTGCTGACTAAAACCTTGGTGTGAGTCCTACCAAGATTCAACAGCCTCACTTTTAAATTGCGTACATAGAGCTGCACAGGCTCCACTTTAGTTAGGGTATTAAATCTGGGCTGTTTCCATGCTGGGGGCTGTTTTGTGGCATTCATAGGAATGAGCAAACAGTAAGAAGGAATCTGGTGTATTTGCAGTAGGCAGAAAATGTTTTTCAGGATAGTCCCAAAACAGTCTAATGAACATAGCTATCTAAGGATTTCAGATCCAGATGCTTGGTCAACATGCACATGCACACACACAGAGCACATGCTGGCTCAGAAAACTGATTAATTAAACTAAAGCTTTTGATTAATACAGATCATGGAAAAACCCAACATTTGTTTTAGGAAGGAATGTTCTTATTTCTGCCTGTAGTTTGAAAAAAAATCTGACTCCTGACTACTTCCCAATTCCAATTGGAAAAATGTCTCAAAATAACTGCTGTATTTTTATAAAAAACAATAGCCACACAAGGCAAGGTACCAAGCCTTCTAAAGGCACATGATAGTAAAACCTGGGCTTCAAAGTGCTCGGGACTGTGTCCAACACCGAGAAAATCCAAAATAACATTGCACAACTGTACTATCAGGCATAGGGTCAATCAGGTTCAGCTCCAGAGGAGGTGGCATCTGTTACCTACCTCATGTTTTAGTAAATAGTCTGTTTTTTATGTGACAAGTGCAAACAGAGATACAAATTAATGGGAAAAGAAAAGCCCCAATTGTCCATTTGTGTCACATTGCAAACTGCTGGGTGAAAAACAGCCCAGCATCTTTTAATCATCCTGTTTTCCCTCTCCTTTTTCACTCATTACATTCATTACTGGTCACAAAAGACTGCTCACAAAACAGCTAGTGATTTTAATTTAATGCATCCTTTCTAAAACCTGCAGGGAAATTAAAGGAGGGAGCAACCTGGGGAGGGCTGGGGAGCAGAAGAGGGAAATGGCACATCTGAAGCTTTAAATGCTAATAGTCAAACATTTCCCAAATAGATCTGAGCTGACCCTAAACACATTGGGAGGGCTTAACTCATTAGTTTGCAAATTGAGTAAAATTGACACAAGGAGATTCCTTGCAGTGCCTTTAAATCTCTGATGGAGGCTGGTGAGTGACCTCTCAATCTGACAGGCCAACTAGTTGCCAAACCATCTCAGTGTCACAAAATCCAATAAAACAAGCTACCCAGGCAGCTCACCAAGGGCTGGTGAAAGTTTTTTTTCTCTACATTATGCAAAAGGTTGTTGTTGCCACTTCCAGCTAAATATAGGGGCATCATTGCTTTACAAAGGGATAACTAGATAAAAGAGCAGTAATCAACCAATCTAATCAGTACAGGGTGTAATATTAGGGAAGCATGACAACATTTGGTTGGAGCTGTAGAGAGCCTGTGGAGCACAGCTCACCTGAGGGGCATTGCTCTAGCAAATGGCACCTTCCCAAATTGTTCCATGCCAGCCAGTGTGAGGGCTTTGATGGTAGATTTGCTCTTTCAAGTCCTGTCTCCTCAACCACTGAAATCAATAGAAAGGCTCCCACTGACACTAGAAAGGTGAGAAGAGGGAAGTATGCTCTGTGAGAGAGGCTGGAAGGGGCTGTGCTGGCATGAGCATGACCTGGGACAAGGCACAGCTCACCACAGCTGAAGGAATGGGACTTACCTCCCCAGCAAGGTGCTTACACTGGGGTGACTGCCCGGGAGCTGGGTGCTTATGCTGGCAGAGGTGCTTGCCCCTCCCTGAGGTCCCCCAATCCCTCTGACCAGATCTCCAGCAGCTGTTCCTCGGGAGCCTCAGCACTCAGCTCACCCCAGGCTACTGCATGCTCATTTTCCTGAACCCTGACATCCTGGGTGGTAGCACCAGCTTTCTGTTTTCCAGCTCCTACTGTGCACTATTTGCCCCCTCTTGTAGAAGATGTTGCAATCTCTAGCCACCTGCTTCTGACTGGAAACGATGCAGGAAAAAAGCCCTGCTCCTGCAGATGTGCTCCAAAAGACCCTCATGGTTCCATCATTTAACACTGGGAAAAGCTCTTTGAGGCTGATTTTGGACAGCAGGTTGACAAGGATGCACCACAACAAAAGTAGAAGACTTCCACTTAGCCTTCAGAAATAATATCTAAGTGATCTGGGGAAAAAGGTTTTGCAAAATCTGAAAGGGCTGTTTAAATATGAGTTTAATAAGGTTAATATGCCTAAAGCATACAGAGTAAAAGTCCTCCAACACACTACTGTGTACATATTCCTTGGGATGCAGTCCAAAGTCTATTGGTCTTGACTTGACTTCCAAGGCATGGACATTGTTCTCAGTGCTTATTTTTTGCTTTTTCTTATTGGTTCTGGTATTTTACTCAAGGCTCTCCAAAATGTTTCATGTTTAATCGCACACTTTCTATCCCCTTCTGCCAGAAACACGTGTGCTGTGATGCCCCCAGTCAAGTATCTCACGAGTTACCAGTTAAATGCCCACTTGTAACGATGTTCATTGAATGAAGGCAAACAGCCTTGGAGACCAATTAAGCTACGCAGTTATTTTGACAGATCATGTCCTAAAGTACAGTCTTTTGAACACAAATGGAAAGTATATGTCCTTCAGAAATATTTCTATGTGTCCTCATGCTCAGGATATGGGTATGGGAACTAATTACTGCTGTGTCTAATTGCTCCTCTCCCCACAATAAATTCTCTCTCTCCAGGCTGGCTGTTACCCTTCATTTACTTACTGGGGAGGAAACTCTCCTTCACATATCCCATGATCAGAACTGGTGCAATGGCTGTTACTGCAGGGCAGCTGACTTACACCAAGATCACACCTTCTCCTCCCCGAATAACTTGTTTGTAAGACTATCCCATAAACCTATAAAATTAATTTTGCACTAAAAATAGGGGTAGTGAGCTAAAGCGACACAGCACTTCAGCACTTCCGTGCCTAACCGCCTGTTCCTGTGCTGAGACCACAGTTCAGAGACTTAGGTGATCAAAATCTCAGCTCAGTGTCACCGTAGCACCCAACAGAAAGTACCAGGGCTTGGTCTTTTTGTGGCTAAGTATTACCTTCTGGGAGACTGCAAATCATGCCTTCTGCGTTGTAGCATGATCTATGTCCCCTTTAGCTTCACTGTTTACTCAAAAGAATTATTTGTAATGCAAACTAGTCCTGTTACCCTGGGTGGAGTTCCTGTTTCTACCTAGAAATTGATTTTTAAAAATAACTGTAGAGATTTTACCTCTTTTTTTTTTTAAGAGGGAGAGAAGGCCATTAGAAATGAGATTTTGGACACTTGAGTCTGATCTCCCTCATTGCTTATTTGTTCTCTTTTGCCTTTTACTAATGAGTGTTATACTTCCCTTTATTCTACTTTAATTCTTTTTTGTTGAAGAACTTCTTTTGGTTGCCTCTTACTAATTGTCCCTTGCTAATTGAAATGCATTTTATGTTTTAGCTTTTTTGATTTTATCTCTGTCATACAACCCTCAGTTTGGCGGGAGAATTTTAACAAGGGGGTATCCAAGAGACTTTGCAGCTTCTCCTGCCAATGCAGCAAACCATTGTGTTGTAAACACATCCAGGGCTGTCTGACGATTCTGGGTTATTGTGCTCCTCATACTAATTACCCTCTACAGGGAGATAGTGTGCAGAAACATTGTGAAAACCTTGTCTTCCCTTCCTCCAGCTTTTTGTTCCATTCTCACATCCTTGGCATCCAGCTTTTTGCCACTCCTCAGCGTCTCAGGCATTGCATGTTCCTTTTTCTCTGCCTCCTCTTTTGCAACAAATGAAGAGTCTGCTTCCTTACACTCCCTTCCCTGCTGAAACACCTTAGGCCTCAAACTCCCTTCCCTGCTGAAACACCTGAGCAGCTCTGTTGCTCTTTCTACTACTCCAATGCCCATCCTGTGAAGCAGCACCTGGTATAAACAGACCATTTCAGGTGTGGTCTTACACTTTTCCGTCTGCTGCCAGGAAAGAAATTTATTTCCAAGTTCAAAATTGCTCAGTTCTTGTCTTGGATCCTGTTCAACAGGGCAGCAACTCCACTGAGATCCTCATCCTGATCATCCAAGAAAAATCGTCTTGTCTGTGCAAACATGATCAGCCACCATTTGCTGCAACGAGGTGCCCTTTGAACACAGTTATTTCTGTTCCCTTTATAGACTCAAGGCATGTTAGGATAAGAACTATTCACCCAGACTTTCTGCAGTGAGATCTGTCACATTATGCCCCCAGTCATAAAATACAATAATAACTGTTAATCTGCTGGGTGCCTGAACTAGAAGGGCTGACTTACTTGCTTGGTGGAGAGATGCTCTCTTGGTGTTTGAAAACCCATTTCTTCACATGGATAAAACAGAACCTGTGAGAAGAAGTTTTTGTACAAACTCTTAAAATTTTGGACCTCTGAGAAAAATCAAGGGGCCAGCCTTGAATTCTCTTTTAGAGATCATCTCACTGCTAATCTGACAAAAGAATAACCCATACCAAGGACATGGAATGAAACCCCATCTAGTTTTTAATGGCTTCCCCAGTCTCCAGAAGAATTGTCCAGTCCCCAAGTACAGCAACATGTCCAGGTCTTGGTCTTGTTCCACCCCAGGTGAGACCTGGCCGTTTCTCCCCATTTACCCTCCTTCTTTCTCTGTCTCTGGCTCCAGGGAAGGGCCTCTGTGACACCCACTGCAGCAAAGAGCCAACACAGCTGGGGTGAGTCAATGCCTGGAGCCTTTATTTAAAGGAGCAGGAGTACAAATGCCATTTTTGGCTCACTAGCCTGGCTTGTGGTATCTGGGAGCATGTGGGCTTCTTTTCTGCCTCACTGAAGAGCAGTCATTTTCATCAAGTGTTTGGATGATGATGTTTGGAGGTAAAATACCCTGCTGAATGGTGACAGGTATACCTGATTTTTAATTGTTTGTATATGTAGGAAAGTGGAAATTGTGAATATAACATGCAGGAAAACCTTCTGTATTTCTTTATTTGTTGCATGTATTTAAAAATTAACAAAACTTTCAGAAAAATCTGTACACATTTAACATCTGTTATCTCTTTTCTAATCCTTTAAATCCCTTCATTTACTCCAAAGTTGCTTAAACTGTTATCAACCTCTTTTGAGGGCTCTACATCTTAATCACAACTGTATGACAAATATTTGATGATATAGCATGCATTTGGCAGATACTTAGGACTCAAATGATAATACCAAAATAGAGGTTTCATATGATTACAGAGACTAAGGGATTAGAAACCAGATTTAAGTGGGTCCAAGGGGCAAATTAAAAGACTTCAATCATCTTTTTAAAAACAAGATGCCATGGTTTGTACAAAAAAATTCTAAAATGAATTTGCCAATGATCTCTCCTCCAGAAACATTCTATCACTTCATCAAACTTATTTATTTAAACTGCCTTTGAAGCTCTTTTATTTCAAGTGTAAAAAAACCCCAAGTTCATCCGCATATATTACACAAGGGGGAAAAATAACGCTTATGTAAAACCTCGGTGGGAACTTTCCCTTCTGTTCTGTGAGGAGCAGACATTTCCCCAGAGCTGCTCTCGAGTTTGGTGGTAAATCGAGCCTGCAGGTAAATCCTTTGGCGTGGGAGTGAAGCCCTGAGAAGCGGCACACAATGACAAGCTGGCGGGGTGTTCCCCGTGTGGGTGCCGTGAGCTCGAGGCCGATCCAGCGGGGCATCCACGCGGTGGCCGAGCCTGGCTGGCCGCTGATCCCGGGGGAGGTCAATTGCTCAGCACACCTGCCCACACACAGATGAGCTGTGCTGCCCAAAGGGTCCAGCAAGCCCAGCAGGTCCCCACAGGGCTGGCAGGCACCTGGCACTGCAGGGAGACCTGGCACAGCCCTGGCTGGCGGCTGGTGACAGGTTGGAGTTACAGACGTGACCTGCCCTCCACTGGGCTCACCAGGTTGGGGCACTGCGCTGGTGTGACCATAGCACTGCCATTTCCAGAGCTGCTGCACCTGGCTGGAGCACCCCTGCACCGTGCTGAGGGATGCACTAAGGACTCACTGAGTGGGAGAATCACTGCTCCAAACTAGCATATCTCCTTCTCATCTCCTTCTCTTCCAGAGTGAGACAAGGTTGGGTCTAAATTTGTGGGATGCACATTATATTGAAGAACTGCGCAGCACATTTAGGATCAGAATCTGCAAAACTTTTAAGCTTTCAGTCATTCTTTTTTTTTAATCCCAAGTTAGCTTTTTGCTAGTTTCATGCCTGAAGCTGGCTTTTTAGAGGTTTGTATGAGCATTGGTGCAGGAAGAAGGGAGAGTAAAGGAATGTAGAGTTCAGGGTGGGGACAGAGGGTGGCCTAAGTCACCCTGCAGCAGCACCCTCAGAGGGTCAGAGGTGCAAAACGTCCTCCAGAAAATCTTTAACATTATTAGTACTCGAGACTAAAGAAAAGAATTTTTCTCCTTACTGTTAATTTTATCTTACGACACTGATCCTCTAACAAAATATAGATGTGATGCAAGCTCCACTCTTCCTCTCCTACAAAGGATCCAAATAGGGGAAAAGTGACTAGAAAACCTACTGGGACATAGAGACAGAGAGCACCACTTCTTTATTCCTTTGGGAAGAGAACTAGTGGCTGAACAGGAGCAAAGCCCATGTCCTCAGGATGCAATGGAAGATTCTAAGCATGCAGCTGATGTGCTGGGCCTCAGCTCTTCCTCCTTGCTGCATGTCTCACTGTGTTGCCATGAGCTCCCAAACTGTATTAGTGAGCAGTACTTCAGAGTCCCAGACACACCACAAATCCTGAAGAAGGGGCAGAGGCATCCAAGGAGAGGGATTTGAATGTCAGGTGATAAAGTACATTTCCAGGTGGATTTCTGCTTGGACTGGCACTAGAAGGGTGTATGGCCTGTGCCCTTGACACAGTTCTTCTTTCTATGCCTTTTTCCACATGAAAACCTGGTAATGTAATCCTCTATTACAGAGATTTTCATACTGGGTTGCTACTACTCACTAGGACTTTTAGTGGATTTTTTCTATTTTTTTTCTGTTTTATCTCCATATATGAAACCTTGAAGTGGAGAGTCATCACATATATCAAGACCACAATAAATACTGTAGATAAAGTAGCACTTAGTACAACAGTGATCTGAAAGAGTATGTTTATGATACATTTTATCAGCATTGAAATTTCTATTTTACAAAAGGGAGAAAACAGTCTTTGCTGGGTGTGTGTTCTGAGTGGAAAAGTCAGTTTATGGCTCTTTTGTTAATGCTTTGACCAATGCTTAGAATATTATAATAAAAGGAAAATCTTGTGAGCAGGAGAGAGCCTTTGGCTTTCATTCCTGCTCACGCATCTTCCAACATCTGCAAACAAACTCAGCTCAGGTGTCTTGGGCTACAGTAAACTTCAGAGGCAAAGTTTAAGAAACAAGATGAATTCAAAAGAGTTTGTGTTGTCAGCTACAAGAGAAAAAAAATGTTATCAGCTGCTTAAGCACTGCTGACTAATGTATATTCAAAAGCAAATCAACAGAGTCGCACCCACTCTTCAAGCATCAAGGAAACCAGATGAGACCAGTGTCTCAGAGATATGGTGTCAAAGGATTTGGTGTGGTTTTTTTTTTTTTTTTTTAGACAGTAGATGGAAGGGGAGAATTGCATTAAAATGTAATGTTTGTCAATGGCAGTGATAAAAAAAGAAAACTTCCCCGGCCATTGCTGGCTGCTGCATGCAGCAATCTGAATACATTGGTAATGTGAGGGACTGATTAGTCCTGTAAGGCTGCCTACAGGTTAGCAGGCCTCATTTCAAATCTCTGACAGCAATATGTGTCGTTTCATGCTTCATCCTCATTCCCGATGTTCAACACAAACCGGGGTCACTCTATATATGGAAATCACTGTCTTCAGGGCAAAAAAATTAAAAAAGGTGAGATTGCCGCTTTAACCTCACTGGCCTCAGAAAATATGTTTTAGTCTGATACATTATACTAGTAGGAATTATTTATCAAGAAGATACAAGCTCGATATTTCAGAAATAATGAGATGTTCTGGTTTTGCAGCTGAAATTTTATGGTCCAGAGAGCATCAGCTATGAATTCAGAGAATGAAGTAAACTTGCAATGAATGATACACAGCATGCAGCTGAAGTAAAATGGCTGTGCAAAGGGTAATATGAAAGTTATAACACAGTGCAAAGCTCACTATGCCTCAAGTGCCTTTGTTGCCAAACAGAGACAGACGTTTCAAAGACAGTGCAGGTACAAGATGCTTGCAGTATTTATTGAGGGAAGTTTTCCTTGGGAAAGGAATTGCCCAATGAGAAAGTTTAGTCGCCAGCCCTCAAATCCCACAGCTTAGAAGACCTGCTGAAGTATTCATGGCAAGATAATCTGAGAGCAGAAATGCAATGTTCAAGTACTCAGTGGAGACATCAGGTAGGCTGCAGCAAAGGCTAGAGGTTTTCTCCCAATAAGGGGTGGATTTCACTCATACCTTGATTTAGCTAGAACAAAAGCAGGAGTATAAATCTATGAGTGTTGTTCCTAGAAAATGTTATTTTAATAAGATGATAAGGGAGCAATGTATGAGCTCAATATACTCTGATTTTGTTTAGTTTGCTCTCTTGTCCAATCAAACAAGCTGAGTGAAGAACTTGCATTTCCTTTAATATCAGTCTTGGGTTAGGGTTCAGCAGAAGTATTTAAATGTCAGACACAGAATCAGTTACCAAATGTACAGTGCTGTCCAAAGTAATTAATTTGTTTGACATGGCTTGTGGGGATTATAAACTCCATGTGACTCAGTGTGAAGAGAAGCACAGCCATGAGGAGCAATACTCAGCCCTTGTGGCTGCTCACATCCCTACAAGAAAGACCAGCATGCAGGTGCTTAGTAATCACCAGAGGAAACAGGGCTCAGACCAGGGACTCAGCCCACGGCAGTGCCACAGAGTCTTGTCCTTGCACCACCCAGCCCTCTCCTACATCTCCTTCTCTTTCTGCTGGCACAGGCTGGGTGGCAGTTTATGGTCTCCCTTCTAGTGTTTTACCATCTGTAAAATTAAAAAACCAAAAACCAGCCAGAAAGTTTCATAGGCTGAGACCTACAACTGTTTGAGTTTTTACCTGACAGTGCTGTTTTTTACCTGACAGCTGATCTGAAAAATGAGAAGAGGTATCAAACTAAAACGAAGATTTCTGCAATCCGCACCACAGTGATCTTAGAAACAAACCCAATGAGTGGCTCCTTTATTTCTTTTTCAGTTTCAGGTTGTTCAAGATCATTTCCAGGCAGCTCTTGTGTGCAGGAAAATGCTGTTCCTTCCTCTGGAGTTGCTAGAATAACTCAGTCTCTGAGCACCTGAGACCATCTCAGCCCCCAGCAGGTTTGCGCTGCTGAGTCCATGTGGCACATGCTGGTGAATCCCAGGAGCAGTGCTACCTGTGCAACACATCTCCCTCCCAACAGCAGGATTTGCCTCATGGAACTCAGGGTAAGACTCACCACAGCTATCTGCAGAGAGGATGGTGAGGAGAGGGTGGTGATGGAGAGGATGGTGAGCATCGCTGCTGCTCAAAATCCAGATTTCATCTAAATGGCTATCATCAGACAAAAAAAAAAAAAAAAAAAATTAGTAATGGGGGACCTAATCAGGACAGAAAAAAATAAAAAAACTAAATGCTGATCTTGTTTGTACTGAAAAATGTGCAATTTAACTCATCTAACCTCCCAAGAAGACTCCTGTTGGCTGACACTGGACAGGCCCATGATACAGCACCAAAAAGGAGCTGGCACTCAGGTGTGTAGCACCAATGGAGCCACTTTGGGCACCATGAAGTGTCCCAGCTATCCTTCAGCTGTGTTTCCTGAAATGCATGGATCCCTAGGCCTGTGCTGTCTCCTCCAGCCTGTGCAGAGCTGTGGGATACCCAGCATATTTCACAAGCACCAAATCCTTCAATGAAGAAAATGTGTGTACTATTTCTAACCCTTTATATTTTCACATCTTTTTATTCAACATAAATACTTATAAATTCTTCAATCTGTGCAAAGACTACTCAAAACAGAAGAGGCCTGTGAGAATGAGATGCAGCATTTTAAGCCAACAAGTTATAGTTTCCTGCACAGGTCTGTGCTTGTGCTACAGCTGTCGCACCTAGACTGTTCCCATGTGTATTCCCAGCTTCTGACATCCACTTCTGTACTCCTGTCTTTTGGACACACTCAACATCTACTGTGCCTCCAGGCCATATTCCTCTTCACAGAACCCCAGAAATCAGAGCATCCAGGTCTGGATGCTCAGGGGTAGCTTTTATAGGAGAGCTTAGACTGAGTCCTTTCAAAAAAGGAGCCATTTTTCAAGGTTGCCTGCATTATATGCATCACCAGAGGAACACAGGTCCTTGGAGATGTTCTGAAAGATCTTCATATCAACATAGATCTCAGTCTGAGAGTTAATACTGAGAAAGAGCAGAGCTTTGTCTAATGTAAATCTATTGTAAAGTATAATTCAAAGCTGCTCTGTGTGACTTCAACCAGGGTAAAATAAATCAAGAAGGGCACCTCCATTTTGTTTCCACTGTCAGTACACTCATAGCAAGTATCAATGTAAATCCTGGGCAAATGTTGAAACTCTAAGTCTATGAGGTGGGTATAGGACATATTTTTGGATAGCAGAACCTTTAAGCAGAACCTGCATCCCTTCTTGCTTACTGGCTATGATGAACTCTGTTTTATCCAGTATACATTATTGGGTTGAATAGCAGGCCAGTGTCATTCAACATGATAAGCCACTGTAGACCTCTGAATCATGATAATGCATGGAATCTTCCATGAGCTCTGGAAAGTTTTGTTACTGCTCTGGCTTTCACAGCAATGACTTCTTCAATGATTCTGTGTTGAATCAATGTTCTCAGTAAAGAGTTTTATGTCTCAGACCTGGGAGACTTAGACCTGAAAGACCTTAAGACTTAAAAAGTAGCCTTGCACACTGGTAAAGCATCTATTGTTTCGGACCTATTGCTTTGCTTATTTCTAAATGTGTGTCCTCAGTGCAGAGGTGGAACCACTTACTGAGTGTACTGATGTAAATTGGGCACTCATTGGCTGCATCACTTATGATTGTATACCCAGCTGAGATGCTGGGAGTTCAAGAAAGGACTGAGAATAAATATTTCAAATGGATATATCTCTTTCAGATTCACCTGGCCTCATTTTAGACCACCCAACAATTCACCCAGTTCAGGAATCCAAATGTGGTGGATTTTTAACACAATCAAAGGGTAGGAGGAGTGAGTTCCAGAGAGGAGGATCAACCTATACAGCATTCTGGCCTGGCTGTCTCCTTCTGGGGAGTGGTCTCAGATGATGTCCTCCTCTCTGCACAGCCTGACAGTGACTGACAGCATGTCACTGACCGCAGTATGGCCTGTTGGCTCTATCCTAGTGCTCAGCTATGTGTTCAAACACATCCAGCACTGAGCAGTGCCAGGGTGATGCCACCTGTAAGTATAAACAGAGAAAACACATGGCTCTAAAAATAAATTCCTTTGTATTACAGTCACATGCTTGTCCAGTCGATGTTGGTGTTCTCATTGCTGGTAAGTACTTTGGGATTTGGCCCTAATCATTGACACAAATAGCACAAAGTTGATCTTGACACTGAAAGAAGAAGGAGAAGAAAGGATAACTATGTACAAAGTCATGGTAAGAGAAAGGCAAACAGAGGAAAAGTTCATCTGAAGGTGACTGAATGCTATTTCAGGGCTGTCGGTTGTTCTTTGGATCAAACTTGTGTGTTAGTTAATGACTCATTTTCCTTTTTCTTTACATTTTCTTCTTGACGCTGAATTCTGTGCAGCATCTCTGCATAGAAAAAAAATGCATTTGTAGAATGCTGATTTTCTGCAATTAGTTTCTGATTTTTCAGATTTGTCCTTCGCTCCAAGGCTTTTGAGCCTCCATCAAGCAGCATTTTTGAGAGACTACGGGAAAAAAAATCCTTACAAAACAAAAACAGTATTTTCAGAATTCCACTCTACTGCTTTCAGACTATTTCCATCAACCCTCTTATTCATTTTGATGTATTTCCATCCATAAGCAGACTAACGCTTTTCTATGCTTTTATTGTTCTTCAAGAATAGGCCTTCTATTGGAGAAAAATAATGTCTCTACGACCACCACTTTGCTCAATGCAGATCTTCATTAATCTGCAGCCACAGTACAGGCTTTTAGCAGCAAGCACTTTTGATGGGAATTGAATTTGATACTACATTATGGTTGTAGGGCTTCTCACAATAGACTGTGTTCTTTTCTGTGTCTGTGCACAATCAGAGAGACCCAATTAAATAATTTGGTGCAATAATGGAGAACAAAAGAGTATGAGGGCTTAAAGTGAGGGCTTCAGCATTTGTATTCTCCCTTTTCTGTATCATGTTAATTAATTTGCCTGAAAACCAAAAGAAAGAACATAATGTGAAAAGCATAGCTCATCTACAACATGGAGGCACTTTAAATGCAGATACCAGACCAAATCAAGTAACAAAGGAACATTCATTGCATTTCCATAAGAAAAAAAAGTTGCCTGCTAATGTTGAGTGGTCCTAGTCATGGCCACTGGAAATAAGGGTAGCTATTTGTGGGGGGGGGAAAAGCCCTCCAAGTTAAGGGCAGGATAATACCTTGTACCCCTGTGATAACACCTACAAATAAATATGCAGTTTTGAAACCTAATTGGTGGGTGGAAAAGAACTGGATGCAACAGAGATCTCAATCTTTCCGGCCTTTAACTTCCTTTTTTTTTTTTTTTTTTTAATCTTCTGAGCTCGATTCTATTCTCTTCTATTCTTCCCATAACAGCACTAAGCAGACACTTCCGGAGAAGTGAAGCACCGCTCCTCTGTTTGGTTTAGAAACTCCAAGAGTATTTCAGTGGGTACTAGGGCAGTCTCTGCTCCACCGATATTCCCATCTGCAACTGAGTTTATCCAGCAGAAAAGATCCATTTATTCCCTGCTGGAATAAATAGTGTGAATGTGCAGCCCTTATTGGCTCCGTGGAGCCTGGCAGTGGAGGTCAGCCAGCTGAGCTGATTTGCAGCTCTGATGACAGGAGCTCCCCTGCCCTCTGCAGTGCCGTCCTCTCCACAGTCCCCCTTGGAGGGCAGCCCACCGAGAGCTGCAAAACTGGCAGTCACACATCTCTCCTGTAATAAAGCCTTTAAGCTATTAATTGTTTGAAGTCCTAAAAAATGCAAACCCAAGGATTACTCTTTTGTCGCTTGTTCATTAGCAAGTGGAAAAAAGAGTATCTGCAGAGCTGTGATCCAATTGCATTCATTACTGCTACCTGTTAAATAGTACTTTAGGGATATTAGTGGGAATAATTTCTATAAAGGTTATGAATCTTATTTCACAGTATATTAATAAAAAGCATCTCATCTGGGTAAAAATATCATCACAAATTGAGATTTTAATCCGATTTGGAAATGTGCACAATTACGTTTTTGTAAAATAGAAAGATATATGTCTTAGCTAGTTACAACTAATTTCTCTCTACCAGGAAAAGCCGTTTACTTTTGGGTTTGAGCTGTACAGAACCTTCAAACTGCAGCTGTCAGGCTACCTGCATATCACTCATCCTATTAAATATACTGAGAATGATCACCTCACCACCTCTCATCAAGGTGTATTACATACCTTTGCTACTACGATACTGTACTTCCCGGCAGAGGTGCCTTTTTATATCAGCATTCCTCTGAATATTACTTGTGTTGACAAGTTACTAGGTTGAAACCTGGGTGGGAGGATCTGGAGGTATCACAAATGGTTAAGATATTTGTGGCTTTTAATCATTGCAATTATCTGTGCGTTTCCAAACAACATTTTTTTTCCGCAATATTTTAGGGGTCTTATCTTTCTCTCTTCTCCTTAAATGTACTAAATATATCACAACAGCGTTGTGCTCTTTGTTGACCGCCATAGACTCTCATGATCAACTTTTTATGGGAAACACCACCACCAGCAATCCTGGCTCAGCTACCACACGGGAAACTGCAACCCTGCTTATCAGCCTGTTTGGTACACGTGTGAGCTATCATGACAAGTGCTGTTCATTACAGTAGGTCTTCAGTCCATAATTAAAATATATGAGGCTTACAGTTTTTATGTCTCTACTTCCAGCACGGAGACATGAAAACAGATTGTCCTCCTTGAATCTTAGCAAGTTACATTCTGATCCAACAAAAAAAAAAAGGAAGGCATTTCTTCATATTCTCAGTTAATTCAGTCTAAAAGTGTCACACTTATTCAGCAGCAGTTAAAATAGTCTGTGATGAGAGCATGACAATTTCCAGCTAAACTAGAGGATAATTAGAAATGCCCTGTAGCAGGCAAGTCAGTGCTTCAATTTATTTGCTGTTTATTACCAAGTCCCTGCCCCTTGGGTGTAATGACTGTAAAGCAGCACCTGCAGCTTCCCAGTGTTTGATTTAGTGCTGTAAATGGTGCTCAGAGAGTAGATTAAGCTGGAATGTGATCAAACCTTATTTGCAATCCGATTATACAAACTGCTCCTTGCACTGACCAGATTGAAGTAATTTCCCTATAGAAACGTTACACTTACTTTGGTGTAAAAATGATTAACATTTGCTGACTGCAGGTCAGCCTTTCACTTTCAGTGTAATTCTTTATCAGGCAGGATGCCCATCTTTTTCTTGTGTTTGCCACATTTGTGTACCATGCGGTATTTAACCATTGGATATAATCAACCTCCTTTTTTTCAGGTCTTCTTGATGAATGATTGTAATAAATAAGCACTTCAGCATAAGCAGATTAAACCATTTTTCCCCTGTTTGATTGTTCAGCAGTATTGACATGCTTAATGATCTAACAGAGAACAGCTACAGAATGAAGGAATTTCCATATTTTACTGAAAATGGCTATTGAGGTATTTATAAACAGCCAGTACACACGTGGTGCTCTAACTTCAGTCTTGGGCAGGATTGCTGGGCAATCCACATCAATCCAAGAACTAACCTACATTTCTTTCAAAAAGTGCCTAAATAGTCCCTGCCACTACTAATCCTTGCACTCTTAAATAATCAGCAACATAAGGCTTCTTGGTTCTCAGTAGCCTTTTTCTTTTTTTTTTTGACTCTATCAGGAATACTGGATGTGAAAACAGTTTCGCAGACAATTAGCCTCTGGTAATGAAATGCAACCAAATATATTCTGCACATTGAAAGCAAACACTTGGCTCTCCGTATATTTCTGTGACAATCAAAGAAATATTTTAGCCTGAAATGCATTATCAAGCCTGACTCAAATACCAGCAATAACATGTTGTGTTGTATAACATTTTAAAGCTGATTTTCTACAGACATTTTAGTCGTAACCCTTTAGACACCACAGTTCTGAAGACCTCACTGATCACCCTGTTCACACCCAGTGTCCCGAGCTGTGAACTGGGAAAATATGGCTCTTATCCCGCTCAACCGCCTTCAGAAGGGGATTCCTGAAGTGGTTTGCAATATGTATTGGGTGCAGCCATGCAAGCACCATCCAGAAATCCCCAAATACGTCACGCAATCCTTTGCTGTCAAATAGATATGCTCGCCTGGTGACAGGCAGCAATTTGCTCCCACTCAGCTCCCGTGCCAGGGCTGTGCTGAGGCAGCACCGCATTTGTCCCAGCACAGCTCGGAAGGGCTGCACACATGTTTGTCTGACATAAATATCCTCTGGCTGCTTTTTGTGATACCTGAAAGATTACAATTGAGTCATGCCAAAAATACCCATTTAACTTCAATGTTTTTAAGCTTCCTGCACAACAAGTGTTGTGGAAATTAACATCTGCAAGACAATGGGCTGAGTTATGGGTTTATTTGTATGCCTTTAATTTTACTCCATGACTGGAAATGGACAAAATTGGGTCTCGATAGATCTCATTGCTAAAGTAAATTTTACACCAATCCCACTGGAAAAAAGTCAGATCCTTCCCATCACAGAGGGCAACAGATCAGCCCATTACCCTGCAAAAGGAGGCTTTTTCTCGACTTGTTTTTTGAAGATCACCTATAGCAGAAAATAAGAGCTAAGTGTCATGACAACAACTGGCCACAACACAGAAACTTGTAACACAACTTTTCTTTGGTTTTACAGCAGCAATTCACCTTCTTTTGGACAGTGCCACAGACATACAATGATGGGAGCGTACAGTGTGGGCGTATGGGAATGCTGTGCCAACTACTTGGTTCATAAATACAGCTCCTCATGGTAAAGCAGGGAATTCCTCATGGTAAAGCTGAGGAGAAGCATTTTGGTGGCTCCAATACAAAATTATATTGCTTAATGAAGCTCCTTTCCTCCGGACTCTGTGCAATGTCAAGAAGAAATAAGGACTAGTTGCTCTTGCAGTCTTAGAGGGACAAAACCAGAGACCCGATGACATCCTGATTCCTTGAGTCATTCTGAATGGTCAGGGAATTAAAAGCTTATCCATATGGAAAGCAGGGCTGATGTGACAGGGCTCTTATGCAGAGCAGCACATAGGTCCTGTATCAGAGGAAGCAGAAGATGGCTTGGCAGGTAAGTGACTCTAGCAACAACGCAGAGCTGTGTAACATACAAGTTCTTGTAACTCAGACAGATTAAAAAATTGTGTTTGTAGAGACTTCTGCAGAGGTCATTCATAGGTTGAATGACTTCCTGAGCATGGGAGATACATTTTCTGCTTTTGCTGTTTCTTTATTTTAATTCTTTCTCTCACCTTTTATTTCAGTCAATAAAACAATATCACTCTTTCTTTTTTTACCATGACGCAAACTCTGTTTTGAGTCAATATCCATGGGAAATTTGGACTGGATTCAGAAATGATCATGCTGGAAGCTGCTTGATGTCAATAAGTATTTGTATGTCTGTGTGGGGATGGGAGGCAAGAGCCCAAGCACCTGGACCTGGCAGCCTTCGCTCATGGAAAATGGGGCTTCTGTTTTGGTGAGAATGGATCTGGAAAAAAAATCTCAGAAATTGTCCCTGATTCTGGCAAACTAATTTCTTTAAGTGAGAAAAGGAGAAGGGAGGCTAACTTTGGGAATGCTAGTTTTCCTTAAATTTGGCATTTACTATGGAAAAGGTCTTGTGCTTAAGTAGCACAGCACTCCAGACTGCCATGTTACATTTTCCCATTGTGTTTTTTCCCATGTTGTACCAACGGTCTTCCAACATCCCACTCTTGCAGTCATTCTGTGTGTTTTGTCTTTATCTATTTAGACTTCCAAGAGACTTAGCAGTGCTAACAACAATCCCCAGGGCCTGGTTACTGCTGGGGAAAGGCTTCTCTGTAATTTGTGCCTACACTTCTGAGAGGGCTCCGGAAAGTCTCTGGAGATTACGTCAGGGGAAGGGAACTGCTTTTGCCAGGGGACTGCCTCTTCCATTACCCTCTTGCTCACTCCAGCAGCCAGCAAGGGTGGAAAGGGAAGAGACAGCACAACAGCCCCTGCAATGACTTCACATTTGTTGTTTCTTTAGGAGCAAGTGGAATACACCAAGCTGCATGCTTGACAGGGTGGTTATTTGTATACCAGCTATTACTAAGGACTGTGGTGGCTATCTTTTCATTGCCTCTATTTTTTCCAAGCTAATAGGAGGTTTTCCTGTGTTTACAGTGGAGCATACTGTGAACGATGAGGTATTTAAATACTTCAGATAAATTGAGACAAAATGTCCGGGTGAGGGTTTTTGTGTGTGGCTGGAGGCTGAAGAGATCTAGGATTGGTCTGGTGATATGCTAGCCTTCTGTCTTCCAAAAACTGGTCCTGTGTGAAGCTATTCAGGCACCTTAAAACTAATTCTGGCAGATCAAATAAAATTTGACTTTCAGAAATTAATAGTCTTAGTATTAGTATTAGTTAGGTTACCATGAGCACCACTAAGCTTTACTGTCCCTGATGGGACCCCCAAGCCTCCATCCTCTGCGGTGGCATGGGGTCCCTGCAGCACCCTGCAGCTTGTCCCCACTTTGTGGGGCAGTTCTTCTCCTCCTGTGCTCTGGCAGTGTGTTCAGGCACCTATGGGTGGATGGGGGGGGTGACTCAGGGACCTCCATGCCATGGGCACTCTCAGAGCCCCAGTAACACCAACACCTCACACAGCACTTTTGCTGGCAGCAACTTCCACCAGAAGAGGATTTCACATCTTCTTGTGTTAGATTTTGGTGTCCATACCTTCTGCTTGTGGATGGTTAGGAAGTCCAGGCAAGGATAAAATAATATTGGCTCACATGTGCAGACTTGCCTACAAAACCTGCTTTTTCAAACTGACCGTGCTTTCCCCAGGTAGTCCTTGTGGATTCCCAAACTTGCTGTACACTTTGGCATGTACAACATGCAGAGCAGTTCTCATGATGTGAAAACAGGAGATGGGCACTGCCAATTTAATTTTTGATTCTTGTTTAAGCCAAGATGTGAATGCGATGGCCAGAGATTTCAAAATATTATTAAATTTAACATCACCTTCAGTGGAAATATGCTCTGTGTCTTACATGCATAAAGGTCAATGTTATTTGGCTGAGAAGGTCACTGGCTATTTTAACTCTTGTACTTCCCTCTCACAGCCAACATTTTGGGTAATAATGGCTACAAATGGTCATGGGTGATGAGTAGTCACCTGATCCCAAGGCAAAAATTAAAGCACTTTAGTCCAGTGTGATGGCGATGTCACAGCTGCTGAGAACTCAGATGCTGCAATCCCTCCGTGTCACTCAGCTCATATAAACGAGCAGTTTTGTATCAGCCCACTTCATTACTGCAAGCCAGCTTGAGTCCAAGGGCTGGCTGAGAGATGCTTATCAGCTGCTAATACAGTACTTGGAGTTGCAGCCTGCTACAGATTAATTGCAGAGGGATCTGCAGAGGTTATGTCTCCCTGAAAAATCCAACAGGAGCATTGAGATAATGAAAAGCTGCCTTATAATTCACTGTTAACACAGAGAACTTAGTCCTCTGCATCTGCTCATAGCTTTATGTATTAAAGCCTCTCCCATCTTCCTTTGGAAAAGGAGGGAATGCAGCAGTGGTTCTGGAAAGTTGCTTGATTTTTCTCTCCTTTAAATCCAGGACTGAGCTTTCCAGCTCTGTGAACCCTGGGACCTAGAGGAAGAGGTAACACCTGCCCTGGGGAGCAGACAGACCTCCAAGGAAGGCTGACATACTTCTTCCTCACCTTTCTCCCTTCTGCCTAGGCAGATCCAGACTGCTACATGCAGCCAGCAACGCAAAATGCAGAAAATGTTAATCTTGAAGGAAATAAGTTATTGAAGAGATGATATTAGCTCAACACCATCAGAAGCTAATTGTTGGCCTCATTAGGCAACATCATTAATACTCAGAGATTAATGGAATATCCTGCAAAACAAAATGGGCATCCTGGTGCAGAATTCTGATGAAGAATGCAGTGGAAGGAGCTGGAGGGATTGCTCACAAGAATTTCTGCTGACAGCCTGGCAATTCCCACTTGGAAGAAAGTGCAGAGTGGAAAGACTTGGGTATGTCTGTTGGTCAGAGCTTCTGTCTGAGTTGCCAGTTGTGAAGCAGCCAAGAAATACACGTGGAGAAAATAAAATAAAATTTTTAAAAAATCACAAAAAACCACAACAAAACAACCCAACAAAAACAAACACAAACAAACAAACAAACAAAAAACCAAAAAACCCCAAAAAAACCCCCAAACAAGCAAACAAAGAAAAAAAAACCACTCAAAACCAGCCAAGGTATTGCAAATAAATGCAGAGAAAGACTAGTGCTAGAATAGTTAAAGAGTAAAGGAAGAAGTGCCAAGCTGGGACAAATAAGCCTGTGAGGCTGCAGCTGCTGCCATTGTTGCCGTGCAGGCAGTGGGACTGCTGGTCACTCGGATAGTGGGCAGAGGGTCTAGGGAGAAGGGGGCACCACATTTTGAAATGAGTACAGAGGAGGGCTCCTCAGATGACTGACATAACGGAGATCCTCTTTTAAAAGAAGATATTACAAGTGCTTATCTTGCTTGGCTCAGCAAAACAAAGCTGGGGAATGCAGAAGGGGAATAATGTGCAGGGCAGGAGAAGAGCAACTTGAAGGATAATAATAAATAGTGATAAGCTGATCCTTGGTAAGTATCAGCTGAAAGTCAAAGTATTGTGAGTTATGAAGTTCTGGAATAGCAATCAGATGTGCGGGAAATGATATGTGAACTGATGCTTGTGGAAGAGGAAACTCCTGTGCCCCTCATTTTCCAAGGTATCTCCATGCTGTGTAACTAAGGGACCCTGACAGTCAGAGCTAGGGGGTTGGCAGCCCCTTCTTTCCCTCCTTGCAGCGTGTGAGCCCAAACACACTCTGGTGAGCCCCTGAGGAGCCTTGCCCAAGCAGGGCAACAGCGGGTGCCTGGCCAGAGACAGATGAGGCTCAGTATCCTCCAGCTAGAGACAACGCCTGGAAAGGACAATGAGGCTACTTAGCCTGGCTGCCTTTCTTCATGTGTTGTTCAGCAAGGTGGTTTCTGGGCAGTAACTGCTATGTGGAGGCTTAACTGTGCAATAACGTGGATTTCCATGCTGCAAGCTCAAGAGGAGCAACTAACAATAGATATGCTTCAGAAAAAGCCCTTGTAAGTGAGGCAGACACAAACTGTAGCCTTGTGGATGCTTCCACTACCTCACTGTTCTCCTGTGCTGCCAGAGTCCTGTCCCAGCATGTGTGGCACAGAACTGGGGAAGCACGGACTGGGAACTACCTGTTCTCCCAATGTTTCCAAGTGGTAGTCAGCAATCTGGAGGCATTTCCCTGGGTGACACAGTGTTAACAAGCCCAGAGTGAAAGACAGGTGCTACTGTCATAAATAATAAAAATGAGAAAAGGTGGAGCTGAAGATTCATTTGTAGTAGCTACAATGCTAAATTATTACTTGTCCAGCCCATTTGAGGTTTTAAGTGCTAGATAAATCATTTTACTGTGACATTTGAAAAAAAAATGCATCTTCTAGCCTCATCCAGGCAAGTTTGTAGAGAATAATGCAATTCCTGTTTGGGTGAGGTTACAGGTTAAGGAACTGCTGTTAAAACCGGCTAATTATTATGAATGTAATCAGCAAATTTCTCAGTAGCATTAATGCATGTTGTAAGATCTCTAACCTATTGCCCTCAGAGAGTATTGTCACTGCAAATCCATAAAGATTCCATCCCAAGTCCAGTTTTAAATGGCTCTTAATGTGCTCTCAATATGGTTTCAATAACCATCATCATATGTTTTCCCCTTCAGAACACTGAAATTACTTCAGGATGGAAAAGACATGGACTATCATACCCACTCCAAGTAAGGGATGGCCTCTGAGCACCAAGGCAGCTTTCAACAAGCCACTGCCAATAGAAGACTGTCTTGCAGCAGATTTCAGAATGTGAACATTTCACCAAAAATTGTTAGAGTTGTCCATGCTATTATTCAACTTTCTCAAATTAAGTCTGCCTCCTATCAGAACTCTCATTCCTGATAGCCACCTTAGTCTTGTGCATGGCAAGTAGTTCATCTCATCCATCAATACCCAGGATGCAGCACAAGGACAGTTAACATTTCCAGGGTGGCGTAATTCTTGTGGGTGTTTGATAACAATGGATTTTCAGGACACACTTGACAGAGGAGAGGGTTAGAAAGGCACTACAAACACTAGCTGGAAAGAGAGATACTGATGTGTGTGAAAGAAAACAATAAAGGGGCTGGCGAGGCTGGTGCTGCTGTGGTGCAGGGCATGAAAAGAATCATGGTAGGGAAAAAGAAGCCTGAGATTTGGTAAGGTCAGCATGAAAATTTTCCACTCGGTTTTGTTAGAAGCTGGTGTCAAACAAAAAGATTTGGTGAAAGGCATGAAATTATCTCTCCAAGGAAAGGAACCTCATAATAACAGCAGCAGATCTCAGGTAGAACTGATATAATGTAGGTGTCAATAAACAATGCAGACATTATGAGGGATTTTAAAACTGTATATATACCTTGGCTACTGGAAACAATCCTAAGTGCATTATTAAAATGAAAAACAATCAAACACAGAGAGAGTGCAGGTATAGCAGGAGGCAGAGAGGGAAAATGAAGGATGTCTCCATGGCTGTGTGTCTGAATAAAGAAACAGAAGGGGGGCATTTTCAATAAAAAGGGAGCAAGTAGTGTAGTAAGAAAAAAGATTACAAGTGGGGACTGATCATGTTAGCTGTGAACTGCTGTGCAATGCAGCGTTAGTGTTTCAGTGTAGTGGGGAAGCACAATGGATTGAAAAGAGACAAGGTTCTTGTGTCCTTAATGGTGTCTGAATCCATGGAAATGGAAGGCATTGCTCAGCATGATGTCTCTGGCATGCAACAAGGAATCTTGTAGGTACCATCGACTGTACTGAGTAGTGGTGGATTCAGCTGCATAAAGTTAGGTAACCAGAGTAGCCTCCATCCAGCTCCTTTTCCAGTATCTGGTAATCCTAGTCAGATCTGCCAGTACCATGAAGATATCTTGGACACCTTAGGACACGAAACGTTTATGTGTCTTCAGTGACATCTCAGTCAATATCTCCTTTAACCTCAGCTGAGACCTGAAACACTCACATTGGGCATCTACGCTGTAGACTTTTAAATTTGAATGTGCATGAATCTGGAGCTGATTTTCACTTTACACAGTTGTAGTTAATTGACATGAAGGGATTAAGCAGAGCTACCTTCCACATGTAGAATTGTAAAGATGATTGCTTTCAAATCTTCTTTAAAAATGTGAAATTGGATGAAAAAGAATAAGTGTGTTCAATTTTTTAATTTATTTTTTTAGAAAAACAGAGACCAGTTTGGGATTGGATTGATGTTTGGCCAACCTGTTCCCTTTCATCTCTAACTCATAATATTGTTATCTGAAACTAACTATAATGTATGCCTTTTCAAATCCTGATTTATGAATTTCACGGTTTGAAGCAAGTATGACAACTCTGGCATGTACACATAAATGAGATACTGTAGGATTTGCAATTTGTGGGGCTATTTGAGGATTCTTGATATCAGTGCAATTCCTATTTGATAGGTGTCTAGAGTATAAATTTTAGGTGGCAAATTGATTGTTTTATCTTTCCTGGTGAACTGGTTCAGGTGAGCCTTCAATTCCTATAATGAATACAGCTGACTGAATCTAGATAGGGCCATATCTTCCACTCTGTGGAAGGCCACTCTGTGCCCTTACAACTGACAGAAAAAGGGGGCACCTAAAGTACCTTCCATTGATCAAATACAGTGTCTAGCTATTTGCAATGCCATGGATTCCTGCAGAACACTGCTTAGTCAGAAGTCTGCTTAGTCAGTTCCCTGGGCTCTGACAAACCATATATCATTTATGAGTGCTTCTTTGTTTCTCCTCTGAAGTCCTTATCTTCTTAAAAGCAAGAGTGAAAAAAAGGCTAGAAGGAAATAAATCAAGGGAATCAGGAACAAGAAAGATGATAAAAAACTCCCAGGACCAGCAGGGACCTATCATTCAGTCATCTGTTATTGCAAGCACACAGGCCACACAATCTATTTAGTAAGCTCACAGAGCTCTCGCTCAAGTGCTGTTAGCATTTTGCTCTTTCTTCTCCAAATAAAAGGTTGATCCAAACCTTCTGCCTTTGGACAGTAGAGAACCCCCTTTCCCAGGCAAAGTTTACCCACGGCCAGTTCACTTCTACTGGTTCTTTTGCCAAAATACTCCCCAGATGAACAACTGTGACCTGTAAATATGTCAGAGGAGTAAACATCAGTAGTAGAGACCAATCACATCTGATTATAAGCAGCTAATGAAGCCAGTATCTTCTAGTTTCTTAAGTGAGAACAAACTCACTTTTCCTAGTAATTATTCTCTGAATGTATGGGATTGAATTTTCATGATTGCTATGCTTAAAACTGTATAATCAAAATAAGATATTTCCAGAGTCCTGTACAGTGGCACAGATACATTTTTTTTCCCCACTTTTGGAAATACCTTGGCTTGTTCCACACTTGGTTTCAGAATCTGGAGCCAACCTAAAGATCTAGAAAACCTGTAGCTTAAATCATCTGCAAGTCTTTCTTGTACAGGGTTCTCCAGCAAAGGAGAGATTTGCAAGCATGGGTCCTGCACTACCTCTGGTTTTTTTTGCCTTGTTTTGACTGTCTTCCTCCTGGATGTGCCTCCATTATCAGGTCCCATGAAACATCCATAATTTAGCTGCAGGGAGTTTGCATTCAGTCTAGTGAAGAGCCAACATGTGAAAGGCAAGCAAAACATGTTATGGAACATGTCATACCTGCTGTATCATCAGCAAATGTTTCTGAAACTGAAGAGTCATCTGCTTCACAGCACGTGAAAGTCAGGATACCTCACAAGTCGGTGTGTTATTAAAGACGTGTACATGTTATAGATAAATATTCTGCCCTTGCTTACTCCACGCTTGACTCCTCTTATTCATTAGTTTAAAAATGGAGGCAGCCCTTCATTTAAGTAGAAATGAGAATAGTATCTTTTTTCTTAAGTACAGTCCTGTCATTTCGGACCTCCTCAGTGAGTGACCCTTAAAACTCTCTATACATATTTTCTGGTAAATTTGCACAAGAGAGTACACAAATGGACTCTGTATGGCAGAAGTTGTCAAACTGCAATACATGAACATAAAAATACATTCTTCCAGGAGTGTGCATTTCGCATTCCTAATTGTCAAAATGTTTGCCCTGTGAGACTTTTCTAGTAAATATCTCAGCATGTCCATATACCATATGAAATTCTAACTCCCTTGTGGTTTGTCTTCACAGCTCACTTCTCGAAAAGTAGAATAGGTTATGCCTCCTATAGGTTTCATTTATAATAATGGTTTAAGACAGAGGAAAGAAGAAGAGGGATAGAGGAACTTAGCTGGATGATGGATGAATATGGAGCAATTTGACTTCCCTGAAATGAAGAGCCACAATTCAGGCATGGATTTCATGGTACAATTGACTATATTAAGGTTAGATGACATCTCATCAGTTTTTTGTGAGTTTTATAACCCCTGACTGTGGCATCCTAAAGTATTCCTATTCCTATTCCTCCCTTTCCAAATATTTAAAACGCCATCTCCCAGCATGGTAACAGGCAAACTGAAACTGTCACACTGGACCTGCTCCAAGCTTCGCCCTGTCCAGCAGAACATCTCTGACAACAGGCAGCAGGCATTCAAAACCCCAAAGACGTGTCAAAAAGTTCCCAGTGGGCAAATACAGAATAAAGTCCCTCGCATTGTCTTGTTGCCTCCTGTAAGAGTTAGAGATTGGCTTAAGACCCAAAGCATGACATTTAAGTCAATTAAGTATTAAACAAAAAGTGGAAGTGCAAGCTCTGAATATTATTTGTATTTCTTGGAGAACACCCAGCACACAGACACATGGAGTGGTCTCATCCCAGGGCCACTCATACAAACGAAAGTCTTCCCATTTGCTGTCCATGGGCTCAGGATCAGGATTGACATTATTGTTTTGGATATATAGAGCAGACCCAGGCCACTGCACAAGCAAGGGGGATTTAGTGCCAGCTGTGCTCTGCTTCTGTGTGTGTTTGTGAAACGCCTGTACTTTGAGGTATGTTATAAATGTTAATTAGTGCAGCTGACCAATGATTTAGGGAACCATAAGTGATGGAAAAGGGAAATTTATTAGTATGTACACATTCAAATCCCTCCTCTCTGTTGGATTTATAACCAGAAGTGCCTGGACAGCTACTGGACAATGTGTTTTCATTCCTCTGTGTGAGGTATTTACAATATATTTACAGTAGCCACTTGTAGTTCATGAGCTTTTTTTCTTTGCAAACTTTAATTTAATAACTCCTATTATTTTCAGTTGCTTTCACACACAGTGTGCTTACTGAACTAATGCCTTATATTTCCTTCTGAATAGAAACCACTCCTGCCCAGACCTTGTGCAGCTAGGGATTTGAGTGCAGTAGACAATTTCAAAGACTGCTCTTTCTATTTAACAATCAATGCATTAGGCTAAAATATTCACACAGATGCACTAGCAATTGAAAGGGTGTGTGGTGTAGTGACAAGGTCCTTCTGTTACCTGGACTGCACAATGATGAATGAGCATTAGTGGAATATTCTTTTGGCCTTTAGGTTTACCTTGATCTTCTCACAGAATGCAAATTGACATTATATCCACATTTCTATAGTATTTATTACTGTGGTCATGATGTGAGGGCTTTTTACAATATGAATAGTGTAAAAGGGGAAACATATTACTGCAAAGAGGCATTATTGTGCTGGGAATGTATAAACAGCTGAGAAGAATAGAGCGACATGCTCATAATGGAAACTGAAAGCTCTTCATTTTGTCCTGATTGTCTACCCTTCCTTTTTAAACAACCTCCCTTTTTCCTAGCTATCAATACAAAGTTCTTTTTGGTAAAATGAAGTGCATTCATGCTGCCTGAAAGAAGCTTTTAAAGTTGATCTGTGCCCACACAAAAGGGAGGCAGTGTTTGAGCACATCAAGTTGAGGAAGCAAACTTGGTCAATGTTCATTACTCATGGCTTGACACTCTGAGCCTCCATATCATTTTGTAAAGAATCAGATAAACTTTCCTAGTGATAAACAACTGAAATAATTTTTCTTAGCTGTCAAGTCCTTTTCTCCCATTTCCAGCCTGTTCTCACACTCTTCCCAGCTCGTAAAAGCAACTGAGCACAGCTCTTTGGACTGATAAATGGGCTCCTTTCAATTGGTGGCAGGCTTCAGGAAAAAGAGATAATCCCGGATAATGTGGACACAGTTTTCATTTCATGTCACCCAATTAAACTGCAATTATCCGGAGTGCAACAGCAGAAAAACTGGAAAGAATGGTTGGAGAATGAGGAGCCCTGGCTCCCTGGGACTCTTTATACTACACACATTAGCCTAGATTTGTTCTATTCTGATAATAAAGTGCCAGTCTAAGCACTTAGCAGCACACAGTGAGAGACAGACCAGCTGCAACCTGTAGCTCAGAATGAAATACTATTGCAAATGCTCTGGGAAATATCACTTCGATCCAGAGTAACTTTCTGGGATATTATTTGCATCAGGAATCCAAAGCCCTGTGCTGTGGTTAATTACAACCAGAGCAATATGGTCAGGAGGTGCTCTGAACAATGCAGCGAGGTTCAGATTACAGGTAAAACAAGGACGAAGAAAACCTTTTCTTGGCGTGACTCACGGTAGCACTGCAAGCCAAAATAAAGCAGATATCAGCCATTTTATTATGAAGGCAAACTGCATTAATGTCTCTTATCTCTTCAGCGTTTTGGCTGAGATCTAGGACAGGATGAATTTAATATGTTAATATGTCTTATTAAGTTACCGCTCTTGCAGTAAAATAAACTGGATAATCTAACAGATCTATTTTATCTCTAATTACCATGATCCTGGTAAACTGCAATTAAATAAACAGATGGAGTTTTTAAGCTTTGTGGCTGGTGTATAGGAACATTTTAATAATTGAAACACATGTATTGGTTATTATTGCTTTATTTCTTTTGCCCAGCCATGTGAGTGTATGGTGCCTGTCCTGTAGGCACGGGGTACAAATACAAGGGTGACAGATCACGTATCTCCTGCATCTTTGCTCCTGGAAGTCCCTACTCTTTGACCTCAAATTTTTTATTTCATTTAATCCTACACAAAGGACCCGGTGGGGCTACCCCAGGCTGTGAGGCAAGTCAGGCAATTCGGCCGACATTCCCTTTCCTGAGAGGAAAGATAGGCTTTAGGGTGCTACACTACCAGATACTGTGAACATGCAGACAACCGCTTTTGCCTGGGCTCTCTTTGCATGCTGGGGAGCAGCAGCAAAACAGAGAACCACCACTCTCAGTGGCCACACCTGAGACTGTGTACAAGTTCCCGTGCCAGGTGGTGTGGGTGCACCTGCCCCGCATAACGGCGCAAAGGGAGCACTAAGGGACAGAAGGTCCTAGGCCAGACTCAGACCTCTCCACCACGACTGTGGGAGGCTCTTAGGTATCACTTTAGCCCTCGTCAGGCACCAGATTTCACAGGTTTTGTGTAAGTCTATATCAAGTGATAAACTACTTTTGCAATATTTTTTGTTAGCAAGTCATGTAACAGAAAAGCACAGGACACTTTTGCAGGACAGACAAAGCAAATCTGAAACTATGCAGTGATGAAGAGCAACAAATTCCCAAAGGAAGCACAGCTATTTCATAAGCTGTTAGTTTTTGGACTGGAAATATTCTGGTTTACCTGAATTTTTCAGTTTGATCCTATATCCAGGTTTTTATCTAATGGAAAAATGCACTTCCCCATCCCACCTGGGAAAATCCCAGGTGCAGAAGGATTTGGATTCTTCAGAGATGTTAATAAAATTGGGATTTCCCTGTTTCCAAAATAATACCATGCCTCCCACGCTCTTTATTCCATCTCTTCACATTCCTACCTGAAGCAGGTTCTGGGCTGCTTTGAAGATTGCTTTTCTGTTTAAAACTTTAAAGCTACCTTGTTCCTCATGCAGCATATTAAAATAGCAAAAATCTGCACCTTGATGTGAGAAGGAGCAGTAGAATGGAAAGAGGGGCTGTGGCAGGGGTATGGTCACTCACAACTACAGATGGTATTAATGGAGTGGTTGAGGTCCTCTGCAAAGGAGTGGACTTTATACCAAATATTTTAAAGTGTGGTAAGGTTCTTTTAGCTGTTTTGTGGTCTCAAGGAGCCTTTAAGCAGCTGTCCTACAAAGAAGGGCAGTCAAGAGCTCTAACTGGGGGTTGGTTTACTGGCAGCAACAAAGATAGCATGATTTTAAGGAACAAATGGATTTTCTTTTTGGAAGCTCCATCTAGGGGAAAAGGTCAGTTGGCCAGTGATTTGCTTCTATTAGAAGCTGCCAACTTTTTTTCAAAGCCAATCCCAGCATTCCAAAGATGACCAGGACTGAAGAAGTGAGGGGAACCTACAGGAGGTGCAAAGACTGATGTGCCTATGTAGGTAAAGAAAGGTGATTGTATTTGATTTAAGGAACAAAGTTTGGGCAACAAAGCAAAATAAATCAATCTCTGACGGTTCTAGGAAGAAAAAGGTCAAATGGTTGAGCAATGTTAATCACTTGTCATGCTGAGATCTGTCCTGGTGAGCATGCCAAGACATTGATCTTATGAAGTGACATTTATCTAAGTAAAACCAGAAATTAGCTCTTGTATAAGACAGTGTAGTACACTAGTCTTTTAGCAGAGTACGCAGAGTGCACAGAATGAATTATCATTGTGCATTAACAGCACATAGTGCAATGTAATGGACAATGATGGTCCATGGACTTGTTACACCCCTTGTGCCGGCAGTATGCACGTACTTAGTCCCTTCCCAAGCAGATCTGCAGTCCAAATAGGCAAGAGAGACAAACTCAGGCAAAACACCTTGACTTGTGGCACACAGAACCTGGGCTTTCCAGCACTTAGCTCAGTTACCTCCCAAGAACTAGACACTGCTGGGTAGGAGATCTGCATATCAGTCACATAACTGTTTTATCACCTATTTTCTTATCTTGGAAATAGAACAAGAATGTAGGATTATCCAAGCCAGATGCTGACTTCATTTACAGCTAGGGAGCAAGGGCAGTCACACCTTCATAAATGTTTCTATTTCCTCATTTCTTTCTCCAAAGAGAACAGCTATCACATACTAATCTTCAGGAGAGGTTACTAGATGATGTTTTAAAACCCCTTTAAAAATATATGTATACTATATAAATGCATATATTTTTAACAATATATATTATATGATTTTTTTATTGCTGTGTGGAAAAGGTAGTTATGCATTCTAAGGGACTGGATTTTAAAGGATTGTAATCCCCATGTGATCCTTCTCTCCATTTTTACCTATTTGCAACTTGTTATGAAGAAAAAGAAACTCTGGGATGGCTGCAATGTACCTACTGTGCCCCATTAAGTTATTCTGGAAGGAGAAATACTAACTTCTCAGGATGTAGCTTTACCAAAATAGCAAAGTATACTTTTCATAAGAGCTTCGTTAGCTGATGGCATTTTGCTTGATTACCAGCAGTCATTGTTCCCCTCAGAAAGGAGCAGTGTCAGATAATTTCACCCCCTGCTTTCTCTTTGGTTGCACAGTGGCCAGAAACAGGAATTAGAGACCCCAAACCAAGCGGAGGCCAGGGCTCTGAATGGAGCAGCTCTGTCTGAGTCTCATGCTAATGAGATCAGGAAGGGAGGAAATGTTGAACTCCAACCCCGGGCTGCCAAGCAGCTCGCCCCTGCCTCGGCGGTGGGCAGAGCCAGCTGGGAGCAGGGAGGGTCCAGAGGTACTCAGGGGATCAGGATGCTACTCAGCTGGCAGGAAAGGGAGTGAGAGTTTTGCTTATCTTAATAGCTCCTTTTGTTCAGGAATCACAGTAGCAGCCCTTATTTGCAAACTTGGATAAGTATAATGCACTCTGAGCTCTTGCACAGGTGCTGGGGACCAGAGATTTTTCACCCTGCCTGCACAATGCCTGCTTTTTTTTTCCCAGGGCTGCAGGAAGGAACTGGAAACATTCAGTCAGAAAAAAGTGCTGGCTGCACATTTGGCCAAAGTGTTGACTGGCTTTTATTGCTGTGTACATGGTGCCATCCATGAGCCCAACGATGATGACCTAGAAGGTGATCTGACAATGAGTGTTTCTTTTGGAGAATGTGTCAACTATTGTAGAAGTTCGAACATTCGTAATGAGACTGACTAGTTCCAACAGATAATGGCCTGGCAGTCTATCTTGATAGTTGTGTAGATAAACAGTATATTTTCTACCCTTCCTTCAAAAACATAACAAGGGAGGCAAAAATAGGACCTGGAATGTCTTTAGGGATTAAGTAAAACAACAGCAAATCATAGTAAGATAGAGAACTTTAGAAAAGCAACACACTCTTGTTGAGCTATTTTTATAAGAAGTTACACGCAGTGAGGAGCTGTCTTACTGAACTTATATGGGTTTATATCACCTCAAGGTAACTTTGTTGACTTGCTTTCTTTGAGAATCTGGTATTTGACTGTTTCCATCTTCAGTAAAGGTTGCCTGTCAGATATGATCTTTTCCATCTCTTTTCTGTCTTCTTTTTTTTTTCCCTTTCCCTCCAGTTGTGGTTTACAGCTTGCCCAAATCCACAGGAGGAGGTGATTGATGTTGCCATATGCGGGTTGCTGGATGTAATACTGTCCAGTTCATGGACAATGTCCTTTTCTTCTTAAAGATCTGCTGTCCCCCAAATTCACTGGGTGCTGAGGGACAGCAAAAGTCAGTTGGCTGAATATCTGAGAATGGAGAGAGACTTATAGTATTCACCTCTTCAAAATGGCCAGGACACTTGTGCATTCACAGTTTGAGGAACCTTAGAACACGTGGCTTTGTAATATGCTGGTGCTTCTACACAGGCTTTTTTCTTTTTTCTGTGTTAACCTCTACTGCAGTTTAGGAGATGGATTTAGGATGAAGTTAGCTAGCCCACCATCAGAATACGTGAAACTAAGTCTAACCTCACACACAACTATAGTCCCTCCTCTTAAGATTACTAGAAAGCTAACGAGATGTTCGGAGCAAAATAAATCCTCACTGTTACTAAGCACGTCTTTTTCCAGTAAGGAAGGAAGAACAATACAGAATATCCCTAAGTGTCTGGCTGTCTGCTTTACTATGATTAATAATCTTCTGGTTGAAGATGTTTCTTGCTTTGAGTATAAGGCTATCACTATAATAACTACTCTCAAACATTTCTGTTGTGGCAAGTTCAGATACCCTTCATCAGTACTGCACAACTTTTGTGCTACAAACTTGCAAATAAATTTATTTGCCAGTGTGATCAATGATGGATTATGCATATTTTTCTTAATTATTTTAAATTGTGGTGTTACTATGTGCTTGCAATATAGATTACGGAAAGACCCATTTTTTCCTCTCTGGAAGCATTAATGGAAGACTTAATTTCCATTAAATTTTGTTCCATTAGATTTTTCTGCTTGAAAACTTGTCAACAAGTTAACAATTTTCTTATTGGACAAACCAGAAAGCCAAATACATTTCCTCATCTTTAATATAAATGTGGGAGGCAACATAGTGATACATAACTTTTCCAAAACAAGATATAATATTCATTACAAGAAAAGTAACCAAAAAATAACTGTTAAAGTATTTGAGAAGAGTGGGAGATGTTTTTCCCTCGTTGTTTGCAAGAAAGATAGGAAATGACAATGGTGGCTTTAGTCTGTAGTTGATAATTTTTAACTCTTTCAGGATCTAGGGGACAAGTGCAATTTTCTCTCCTGCTGAAAGATTTGAGAAAACACCTTTCACAAAGATACCTCGGTACTTCAATTTATGAAATACAGAGTAGGTTTCTTACTCTCTCCCATAGATTCCTTCTTCAAAATAATTTAAATAAATATCTGACAGCTGGGGCAAGATGTGGACCGTGGTGGTCTTCATTTGAGTTAGGAGGCTCTCTGGGTGGTGGTCTCTCAACTCCCACCACTGTTACTCAGCTGGAAAAATGTTTAAGCAGTCCTCAAGTGTGTGAGTAAGGAGGACTCCATGGCAGATGAATTAGTGGGGATCTGGGAATCAAATAATCAATAACTTGTACAGACTTAATTAGGATCTTGTTGCAATGCTGGAATGTAGAGGACTGCCTACCACTGGATTTTATGTTCATGGGACCTCTCAAACCCGGAGAGCACAGTGGTGCATGGTCCTGCCTTTAGCACCAAACTGAATGGAGGTCCACCAGAGCATCCACCCTGCCGCTACCTGACAGCTGCCTGTGCAGGGCTCTGGAGCCGCAGGCAGCAGCAGCTGCGGGATGCTTGGCACTTCGCTGTGGTATGTATGGGAATGAATGGCCACTAGAGTTGCTGCTGCTGTTTTTATTTTGCCTAGTTGGCAGAGGTCTCACTATTCTTTAGCTTTTGAATTAGGATGATGTAAGAGACCCAGGCGCTATGCTAAGCACTCCACTGCAAGGTTTATCAGAACAGGCTGCCTGTCTTAAGAGTGTTACCCAGAATCGCAGAGAAACAGCAAAAAATTTTGTGGGGAGTCAACAAATTCGTGGGCTGAAGGAGTTCCTAATCCTCTGTGACTCTGGATGACTGCTATTCTGCAGGCTGACCATGCTGTATCTGTGGCAAGAGAAACTGGGCATCTACCTCATGTGTGCGCGCATGAAGGCCATCTGATACACACTGGCAGCCATGCACAACCCTCCTCTCTAGGATGCTTGTCCCAGGAGTCCCTAGGACACGTTGTTAAGTCCATATGCTTGAGCTGTCAGGCAGATGCATCACCCCCATACGTCCCTGGCTTTTTGTAAAGCAGGAGGAGGAATCTTGTTTGAGTGAGTGTACCGAAACCAGAGGAGCTCAAGTGCTGGTTGTTATTAACATACCACACTGAAAACATGCATTGGCTCAGTCTTGAGCCCTCCAAGACACCAGGTCTGTCACGGTGGTTGATAACTCCCATTCTCTGAGGTCATTCCCTGGGTCTCTTGCTGACTTCCTGCATGACTTCTGTTGCTGAGTGTCTGCATCATTTCCAAAGACAGTTCTGAGGGGCTTTGAAAATGTAAAACTGGATAACTCATGCAGGGCCAAATTCAAAGATCAGCAAGCTGTCCCACCACCACTGGTGGCTGAGACAGGAGTAGTCCCTCCCCTGGTTCAGAAGCCTTGCCTACTGCTCCCGAAGCTGACTCTAATTAGCTTGTGACACATGACCTAGCCTCGAGCTGAATCCTGTTTCTGCCCAGCCTTGTCCAGGCGCTGCTTAATTTTGTTTGTTCCAGGGTTGCAGTTGTCTCATGTGGGAGCGCTGACTGTCAGCTCCCTCTGCCCTATTGTTTGCAGCCGCTGTGCAGGGCTGTGTGCTGCAGATGGAGCTCCTTGGGAGATTAATGATCTGCTGAACAATGCCTTGTAGTTGATACCCTCTTGAACTCTGACACCTGACACTGGACACCTTCAGTAAGAGTCAAGAGCTCAGCAAGTAAGCAAATTCCAGCTAGATAGTGATTTCCCTGGAAGTATCTTCTGTGAATAATAACACTTCTTTGACGAATTTGTTGTAGGTAGCTTTACTTTTACTGGCTTTCACATAAATGCTGGAGAAAAGGATGTTTTTATGGTTATACATAGAAAATGTGTTTTGAACTCTGCAAGTCGGTGCCTCTGGCCCATCTCTCTTAGAGCTGGGAGAAGCAGGTAATTTAGGGATTTGTATAACAGTTTGTTGCAACTTCAGCCAAGAATACACACAAAAGCACCAGTTCCATTCTATCTTTTAGCAGGGCCTCCCTGGGTGTCAACTGTCCAGCCTGAGGACACGCCTTAAAGTAGTTATCAATGCCCCAAGACAGAGAGGCTCAAGACGTCAGCCCTGCTCAAGTAGCATCGTGTGCTCCCGCTCGCTGTCCCCCGGCCGGCCCTCCCCGTCCGTCAGCCCACTGCCCTTTGGTGACACGAACCCCACGGTCGGGAAGGCGCTGGGTATTGTTAGCACTGTTCCCTACAGTAGATTGGCAGCCAGGAGTGCCGGGGAATGACAGGTCCCATAATGCACCCTCATGGCGAAGATGGAGAGCGTCACCTCTGTAACATTCCCAGCTTTCATTAGCCTGAATGCAATTGTGCTAAGTTTAATTTTTGGAGTGTTTGCAGTTTTTCCAGCAAATGGCTGTTTGAACACAGTGTCCCCATTATATCACCACAGTCAAAGAGAGGAAAGATAAAGGCATTGTGCAAAGTTTCTGTGGCTTTGCAGACGAGGATTTATGTACTGGAGAACTCTCATCTGGCAGTCAATTTGCCTTTGTCTTTCAAAGTAGTGGAAGTATCAAGGGAGTATGCCTGAGAGTTTTATTTGCTATTTACCAGATTACTGAAGTATCGGGCATCTTTAGATCTGTTGTAAAGACAAATGTTTTCAAAATGATTTTGCAAACTTCTGCTGAGACTAAGGGGAGAGGCAAGTGAAACCCTTGAAATGCTGTCCTTTGGATAGCTAGAGGGGTGCATGATTGAGAAAGGAACTTGAGACTGTGCAGTTTTGTGGGTTTAAAATGTGATCTGTCTGTCCAACCTAGAGAGAAAGGAAAAAAACATACACCACCGTCTACTTTAGAGGGGTAACCATGAAAACAGTTTTCTCTGGAAAATGACAGTTCCTGGTTAGTGAATATATGGATAAATTGAGTTAAAAAAAAAAAAAATTAACATTTTATAAACAGGCAAAGATGAGATTCACTTATATCTCACATAGAGGCTATGGTTAGCTTACAGCTCGGTTTACAACAAGCAAGAAATATTGCAGTTAATGGGATCGGTCCTGGCTAACATTTTCCCCCTACAGCTTTCCCTACTATTTGCTTCTGACTGACACAGCTAAAATTGTAGTGAAGGCAGAGCCTATAAGACCAGGCTTTATTGTGTGAAAGCAGAACTGGATGATATTCATCTAACACTCCTTAAAGTGGTTGAGAGCTGAGGGGAAAGCTGCTTACAAAAATTTGTTGTTTAGCGTTAAAATCAAATACTATACTGGAGAGCCTGCACTATAAATACTTTAGCCATTCCAGGTGATTCTGGGATATATGGAACAGTTAGCATTACTAACGTGATAATTAACTGAAATAATACATAAACCAAAGTGATTCCCATGATGTTGCAGGAAGAAATCAGATCAGAAGCCCTTGAGGAAAAAAGGCCTTTATGCCAGAATAAAATATGACCCACTGATTTAGGGTTATCAGTAGAGACCACTAAATACCCTGGAATGTCTAACTAGCTTTAAAGACTACCAGCACCTGAAGCCAACATCTGCAAATTTCCAAAAATAACACCTACCTGAATGTCTGGCATCCATAAAGTTCTTGTAATTTCTGATTCCAGGTAAAATATTATATGAAAGGCCATTTCTGTATCTAACCTTGATAAATCCAAGAGCTGTGAAGTATCTCCTTAAACAATTCTTATCTCCTATGGGAGATGTGAGACTTACCTGCTGAGCTTTCATTATCTCCTTTGAGGGGAAGTTTCCTAGCTTTTTCTTTCACAGGTGTAGGTGGTGTCTGTGTTTGTTTCTGAGGAGCTGGTTCCTGGCCAGATTGCTGAACTCGCCTCAGGCCCTAACCCACAGTGCAGGATACGGCCCCTTTTAAGACAAAATTTTAAGGAATTTCCTTTGGCCGAGTAGGCCCTCCCTAATGTAACACGAACCTTTCTACTCCTGGTGCCAGGAAGGAGCAGCCCAATGTCCTGCTATAGAAAAGAGCAATGGTCCTGTTGGAAAGAGCACCTTTTTGATGCACCACAGGCTGCATTTCAGCCTGATATGAAGCAGACATCATGAAAATATGCCAAAAGCCAGTATTGTGTCAGTGTTGCCATTATTTCAGTCTTCCACATGGTGCTGATGTTTTCCTCTATTTTTCTGAGAGAGATTCTTTTTCCTGGGAAGGAGACGGGCAGGAGAATGTTGGCCCCACCATTTCCCTATGTAGCTGGTGAAGCTCTGCTCTGGTACAGAGTGCTTTCAACTGCATCAGTGCAGCAGTCACTGAACCAGCCTGCAGGCATCTGCAAAACATGAGCAGAAGGTCTAAGAGGGGCAAGGAAAGAAACCAAGGCTTTTGTTTAAGGTGCTCGTCTGAGGCTCAGGAGATGTAGGAGATCTGCCTGGGTGACAGAGTTTCATTGCTGATTAAGCCTCAGCATTACACTGCCTGTCTGTACATCTTTCTCTGCCCTCTGCTCATATTGCTGCTGTTTTCTCTGTCTAGGATATGTGTGTCAAGGGGCACTGATTTCATCTCTCTCTGTGGTTGTACGGGGCTTGGTGCTGGGGTAGATCACTCTGGATACTCCCTGTAACAGCAAATGATAAAGACAACTGTGGTAGGTTATTTGGCATGTGATTTTGAGGAGAGAGACATGTACTAGGTATTCTAAAAATAATTCATCTCCTTTTTTTATAAACTGCAATATTACAAATCTCTTCTCCCAGATCACACCCTCAGTTCTTAGGACTACACTCTCAGGATGTTCTTGTAATGATGGCAATAACTTTTCTCTGCTATGAAAGAACATACAATTATTGCCCCATTTTTATGTATTTTGGACCAAAAATTTTAACTACCCATCATCAGGGCTGAGCTGCCTCTGTGGCATACGGTAATTTAATACTATAGGATTCTCCTCTCCTGGGCATTGATTGTCCAAGTTTCTGCCTGGAAAATGTGGTGCTTTGGCAAAATTGAACTGCAGGTTTTTATCAGAGACATGTTTACAAAGAGCTAGTTCTGTATATGATGCTACAACTCTATTCCTCATTCCAAAACTTCATAAGAGAAGTTATTAAATTAATCTGCTACAAATAACTGGGTTGGAAACTGCTTGACTTTGGCTACAATACAAAGAACGGTATTCAGGGCTCCTATATACCTATATATATATATATATATATATATACACACACACACACATATCTCAATACATACACACATGCTATATGAATATGTAAAAGAGCACTTTCTGCCATGGGTTCAGAAATGCAAGGAATATTACACAGATTGAGACACTGATTTATCCTTTCTGGAGGAACTTTAAGGCAGTCTGGATTTCCTCTCCCCTGTTGTTCAGAAACAATGCCATAAAAGAAGTTCAAGAAGATCTATATTAAACTTCAGCTGTTGATCTGTCTCTTCTCTGGACTTGACCCAAGTTGAACATATATTACACAATTCAATTATTCTAAAACCTTACAGCCTGGTGTATGCAAGTGGATGTCCCATATATAAGGCCTAGAAGTGAAGAGAATACAAGGTTTATACTTAATTTTCAGCATATATATATGTATATATATATATATATATAATTGCTTTGCTAAATAAGGCTTTGCCTAAGTAAATGCTTATTTCTGATTCAAGGGTTTGATCCCATCTATTTAGTGGAACCTTTAGATGAAAGCAATAAAAACAACAGAGACATTAATCCCTGGCCTCTTCTCCCAAAGACCTCAAAAAAGCCATGGTTATCTAGGTAAGAACAAGATTTATTTCACCAGGATGAACAGCAAAGCTTGTGAGAGCCTGTGTAACATATGCCCATGACACAAAGCACACAGCAGCATCAGTGCCCTGGGCACTGCTGCCTGGTCTTGCACCCTCATAAGATCAAACCTCACATACGTGGCTAAGTGTGGAACCAGCATGTTTGTGACTTGGTCTCAGTTCACTGTGAGTATACCATAAGGGTACAGTTGTGAATCCTCATAATTTCTGCAGTCTTTTCTCCAAAGCCTTATTCAGTTTTGGTTTGGATTATTTGTTGTTGTTTTTTGGTTTGAGGTTCTTTGGGGGGCCGAGGGAAGGATGTTGGCATTTATTATTTGTTTTATATCTTAGTTCCATCTCTTTGGAACATACTTATATTGTCCTCTTAACTTTTTGGGGTACTGTAGCCCAAGTCTTGGCTATGTACCAAAACAGAGAATCTGGTGCTGCTGCAGCACAAACAGCATGGACGAGCATTGGGCTATGACTTACTCATTACTTAATCTTGGAATTGTAGGACCTTTTAGGTTGGAAAACAACCTTTAAGATCATTGAATCCAACCACTGACCCAGCATACCAAGTCCACCACTAAACCATGTTCCTAAGTGCCACATCTACACATCTTTTAAATGCCTCTGGGACTGGTTGTTAGTGACTCCCTCAGTTGGCAACAAGAAAGGGACTAACCTCCAAGGCCTATTGTGTGAATCTTTGCTGGGTCTTTAGGGAGCCAGAAGTGCAGGTGAAAGTAGAGTTCTTCTAGGGTTAATTTTGCAAGGGTTAGGTAGTAAAAATACAAGCCCAGCTGCAAAGCATGTCCAGGGGAGTCAGAAAGTGATGATGCCTTCCCCTCTCCTCCACAGATCTGGAGACTGAGCATAAACCAGCTTCTCTGTTTCCACAGAGCACTTTTCTGATCCCACATAACCAAACCCATGCTTGGCAAGGAGTGAATGAATCAGACATCTTTCCATCTGGAAAGTCACCATCCTGCTCTTCATGCATGGGGTGAGGTGAGGGGAAGAATCAATTTTCTCCTCACCATCAGTTAGCCCTGATAAACATGTAGTTTGGTAGCCTGAATAACAAACTTCTCATGGTCTTTTGCAGCAATCACAAAGCAGGAAAATACAAATGTCCTACTGCTGAAAACCTGAGGAGCTTTGCCTGGGAGGGTGAACATGCTACCTTTCAGGCTTGCCTTCCTCAAAAAGAAAAATATGTGGTGCTAGTCAGGAAAGCAGCCAGATTTGGAGGGCCGTGTGCTGGTTTTGGCACACTGAAGAAAGCCAGCATCTGGTTCAGCTCTGTTTCAAAGTTAAAATTTCTTAAATGGAGCCAAATATTTATATAATATTAATAATTTTATTTCCTGAATATTAACTATGTTATATGGTGAAATGACTTCTGTACCTGCAATAAAGGTCTTTTAGGGCTTGTGAGCTGCTCAGTCTCTCTCTCATTTACACAGTCATGCAAGCCAAATATTCACTGCATGGCACAGGGTTTTAGCTACACATTCACTGCTTAATTAAAAGTACTACTTTTAAGAGAGCAATAGGTTTCAGTTTGGTCTTTTGTTAGTTACTGCCATAGTAACCTCTGTACTAAAATGTTGAGTGCTAAGAAGTAATAAAAATTTATGAAATGCATGCAAACTCAATAAAATATTAGTTAAAAATTTATGACATGGTATGTCATTTTGTGTCAGGATACACAAAAATGCTGTTTGGGGGTATTTGGGGGCTGGGAGAAAACAACTCTAACATATTTCGTGGAGCCAATACTCATGCCAATTTCCACTAATTGTCTGGCATTCTCTTTTTTTAAGTGGGTGGGAGCTTTGTGAAACTTTTCAGGCTTCTCTCATGTTGGTGAACACCCTACGTTTGAAGCTACCTGAATTTCTCCGAAGGGTGTGGTACGTGTGTAGTGTTTGGAAGGTGAATAGAAGACCCAGTGGGATCCTCATGTTTATCTCACAAGAGGGCATCTCAGGCAATCATCTCCCCCAGAACGTCTCCAAGATCCCTTTTCCCTTGGCAATACCAGAACAGTGTGGTTAGCCTAAGTGATCCTGGTAATGAGAGATGCTCTCAAAGCAGTTTATCCCAAAACAAGGAAATTTTATGATTTTGCCATCTACATATCAGGAACTGAGATGCACACGGGTCTGCTTTTTTTAAAAAATATGGCATTATTAAGTAAAAATTCAATAGTTAGGTTGGTTGCTTTCAGACGTCTCCAAATCCTCTGCGGTGACAGTGTGGCGGTAGATCTTTCACTTCCCAGAAACTATCCTAAGCACAGGGCTGGTGATGGCAGGAACAGGAGACAGAGAAGTTTCCACCAGGTTTATTTCCAGAGAAGATTGTCCTGAAGCCCCCAGCTTCACAAATAACGTCCCACAGCAGAAGCCTATGGAGAGGCAAAGGTCCCTTTCTGGCTGGGAAGAAATACCCTCCCAGAGCAGCAGCTTTCCCATACCTTCCTTCGCAAAATTTGCCATTGACTAGTTCTGGCAGCACTCTTCTCAATTTTATGGCTTCTCTGACTCCTGTTCCTTGTTCTCCTTACATATTTATTTATTACACAGTCAACTCCCAACTGCCTGTGGGTGGTTTATCCAGGTGGCTGATAAACCATGGATGTTGGGATGCAGAGCCAGCTCAGATCTAGCCAAGCTTATTAACTCTTAGGTAGTGCTGCTCAGCTGCTGCTTGGGCCAGCTGGGATTCAGGAGAGGAACAGTCTTCTGGAACCTCTGTACCAGGACGAGACCAGCCTAAGGCACCTGGATACGCAGGGAGCCAGATGGGCTCACCCTGCTTTACCTTCCCAGCCTGAGAGGCTGGCTGACCCAAGAGAATTCCTGAGGACCTACTGAGTGGGTGCTGGGACCCCAGTGCCTGTGCTGATTTTCTTCACTGTCCCTCATTTCAGCACCTACGTTTGCAGTTCCTGCATGGCTTGACCAAGGCTGCAGAGCAAATCAGTGCCTCAGCCCAAATTCAGGTCATCTGCCCCAGAGCCCATGTAAAGTGGGTGAGGATCTCACACACTGAGAGCTCCGTGGGGCTCTCCACAGTGGGCATTGGCATGGGATTCAGCTGAAACGGTTGCTGTTACTGCTGATATACAGTAAATGTGATTTGAAAATTTTAGGGGAAAAAATTTATTTTTAACTCTTCTTCTCTGTTGTCCCATTTCCTTTTTTTTTTTAATCTCTCTTTGAAGGACAGGAAATATGCATTGATCCTAGAGCAAAATACCAGTTTAAAAGATCAGTCTCAGACATGCAGGCCGGAGCAGATGCTGACTACTCATAGAGCAATTGCATCTGGATACATTTAATATTATGTCCTCACATTTTTACACTCAGTTTTTATGCTTGTCAGCAGATTGTTTATTTCCCAAATGTGGTATTTCTGGTTTGGACCTGACAGTGGTGGCACAGTGCAGGATATCTACTTTGGGAGCATGGGATGCTCAAGCCATGTGAACCACAAGTTAGCCTCATGGGGTGATAGAAGAAAAAAAATTATGCATAAAATACAGGCACTTCAAACCACATATCCAGGAAAAGCATAGGTCTGTTTTTATCAATGAGTGTCCGGGCTGCCTTCTGCCTGGATGGCTTGGAAATTTGCTATTTCACCCCAGTGCCCAAAGGTGACCTCAGTGTTTTCAAGAAGAACAGAACAAATAGCTGATAGAAAAAGGAGTTAAAGTAGCCTTACTGAACAAATAAATTGGCAAGTGTATCTAATAATTGCATGGGTTCAGCATTTTTCTGCGATAAATGAGTAAACTTTAAATGTATCTCTGAGATGTGCTATCACAGGCATTGCCATGGGCAAGTTTTATCCAATGATGAAACTGCAAGGCCTTGTGAGATAAAGAGGATAGAAGGGGTACTATCAGGTGGCAGCTGGGTAATTACAACTCTCTATTTGGGCTCTGTAGTGATGCTGCATGTGATAAGTGGAGAATAATGAAGAAAAAGGAGTAGTGATAATACAGGAGCTAAATGGTAGAAAATAGCCTATCATAGCCCAGAGCCCTCTGAGTGCCTATGGGGACTTTGAACTATCTTCTTCCGTTTTCAACCACAGAAAAAATACTCTCGCTTTCTTCTTCCTTTGCTAAATTTATGTCTGGTGGGACAAAAGGGAAAACTGAAAGGAAATCAAGGGTATGTGAAGAGAATATGACCTTTGCAAATAACACTGAAGGTCACTGTGTAATTATTCTAAAATAAAAGTATCCTGTAATCTTGTCTGTACCCACAAAAGATGTAAGACTATTTTTTAATGTGATTCCAAACAGTTTTGTTGGGGATCATGGTTTATGAAAGGTCAGCTAAAGTATTTCTAATTATATCTTGTCTAGCTCTTTGCTCAGAAGAACACAAATGCCATTTGTTGCGATAGAGTCAAATCCTGATTAAAGAGAAAAACTGTCAAAAGACAAACTCATCACATATAAACAACAACAACAAAAAAGCTATTTCCTGAGTGAAGATTGGCTTTTGTAGCTTAAAAAAAAAACCAACCAAAACAACAAGCCCACAGGAGAATAAAATACCTGGAGCTGGTGACTGAAACTTTTACCCCAGTTTGTTGTGTTTTATTTTTTCCCTAGAGATAGTAATACCTACTATAGTTCCTGGTGAGCTTCGCACAGTTTTCCAGTTATCTGAGTAACTCTTGGTAATTTTTTTTTATTCCCCGGAGTAAGACAATGGCAATTCTTTCACTTGGGAGTCCGATACCTAAATGTCACTTACCATGGATGTGATGTAGTGTGGGTGCATTTAGACATGAGGGAACTCCACATAAAATATCTGCTGCCTAAAGATAAGACAGAAATTGTTTTGCCCTTTTTTTTTAATGCTTAGCTAAGTAGGTAGAGTAAAAAATATGTTGTGCATCATTCATGTATGTTCATGTCTTTTTTTCTTCTTAGGGTACTGACCCTGCATTACCCAATGTAACAACATAGAACATAATATTGCATCAGCACATCTGCAGGACACAGAGTGAGTCTCTTAGGAGCAGAAAGATTCAAAATTAGAACTTTTTGGTGTAGCGAACTGAGATGTTTAAACATTAGTGAGGCCAGTAGTGAAAAAAGGGAAATTTTACGTAGTGCCTGGGTTTGGGAGACTTGTAGCTTGTTGGTAAAAGAATGAACAGAGCTCGTGTTCTCATCCTGCCAGAACCTGACTGGAGTATGACAAAAGCATTTAAGCATTGCAGAAATAAATTACATATAATAAAATGCTTACAGCTGAATAGAATGGCTGTTTGTAGGCTGAAATGCCACAGCTGAATAAACAAGGAACTTCACATACACATAAGGAAAGGATTTTTAAAGTATATACCTTATTATAATTATTTTTATTATATTATTAAATCATAAAATCTGTATCAAATTTTTTAAATTTCAAATTATTACTATGTTTAGTGGGGCACTAAGATGATTCACACCAAGTCCAATCCTTCCTCTGATTTAAGATAAAGATCTTGGTAAAAAAATAGAGCACAAATCAGGGGTCCATAGTGTGAAGAATTATTAGACCATCTCAGCCAGGAAGTGTGGTTTCTCATTATTGACTGACTCCTACTCTCCTGGAGTGATGGGGTTTTGTCATTCATTGACCTGTGAGACCTTATTTATGTGCAGGCCACTTAGTACTTTGGCCATCTATGTGAAATACAACTGTGACCATATGAGTCCGCAGTGGTACCCAAATGGTGAGGTTCCCTAGGATGGGATTCAACCCTCCTACCTTTACCCACCCAAAAGGTCATCATCTAAGTTTGGGTTACCCACCCTGCTTCTTTTTTCAGTCAATGGGGAGAAACTGGCACCTTCACCTTCGAAAAGAAAATTATGTGTCCTGTGTCAGACATCCAACTTAAGGAGGGATCAATTACCCTCAGGAAATACCTATTACTCATGACGAAATACAGAGGGAGCCTGGGGTGACTGGCTTAGACATTTAACTTCTAGATAACTGAAGACAGGTAAAATGAATTTCATCCTGCCTTTAAAGGAGATTTGTGTCCAATGAGATCAAGACAGGTCTCTATATTTGGACATTTCTTTCCTTTTAAATCATGCTAAGTGCTTTCCAAAGCGTGGGCGGATAACCTTATTGTCATTCATCTCAGTCAGCCTGGCTTGGGCTTAACTCATCTTTGGCTACGCAAAGCTTACACAGAAGTTTTCGGGTGGCTACAATGACTCAGGCAGTCCTCTGCTCCTTCTCCCAAACCCCATCCTCCACTGATCATTTGTGTGGTCACACAGTGAAGCACACCAGCACACTGACCTTGCTAAAAACTGAGTAGGGGGAAAAAAGTTGTTGTCTGTTCTGGCTCAAATGACCATAACAAACAACCTTGTTTGAAAAATTGAAGAAATACCAGAAAAGCAGCATTAGGGCTAGAGACTGCTTCCAGACAGCCTCCATTATATGCCTTTCCTTTCTGTCATCCATTATTCTTGAGTCAACACTAAAATCCTTATCAAGGCTTCACCATCTTGCCTGGATCCCTGTAGTTTTCAACTCATCACCCACTCTGCTCTTCCTGTCCTGTCCATTCAGCAAAACCAATCCTTAGGGTGGTCTTCCTCACCCCATTCCCTCTTTAAACAATCTACTTACTTTGGGGGAAGCGGAAAATTGCTACAGAAGAACCAAGGACTCTGTCCGTCCTACAGCTCAGACAGATGTTTGTTGGCAGGGTCCATCATTTCCTGAGACTGAAGAGTCACAACTTGTTCTCCACTTGTGATGATGTAATTACCATCTCTGCACCCACTTTGGCCATTTTGGTCTGCTGTCCTGTTGTCTTTTGGCACCCAGATCCAGTTCACAGTTCATAACCAAGTGTGCAAGCAAAAATGAGGGATCAAGCAGTGGCTGGGAGGAAAGAGGAGAACGGGAACTCCTTAAACAGACATGTTGGCTGCAGAAAATGCACTGTCTGGCCCTGAAGATCCAAGGGTTTAAGGAGAAAACTGCTCTGCACATGAAAGGTTGTATTGGTTAGGGAAATTATTTCTTTTTGGGCGACCAGTTCGAGGTTTAACATCAAACTGGCCCTTGACATTGCCTGCTGAAATGGTGTACAGAGTAAAACGTGGCATTTTCTTGATCTAGAAAGAAGATTTTTTCAAGTCTAGACTGCATTTTCAAAGTGCCCCAGTTGTCTTCACTTGTTGGGCATTGCTCCACTTGGTTTCCATCACACCTTGGCATGAGTCAGCTGTATTCCTGTTAGGTGAACCTACCTCAGAAATCATTCTCCAGAAGTGCACATCTAGTGCTCCCACTGCTTAAAGGTATTCAGTCCCTGGGCTTGTGCCACAGCTAGCCCAGGTTCACTCTCTCTGAAATGCACAGGGTGTGGACATGAACTCCTCAGCACCGTTTCACCCTGTCAGTCTGCTCCTACTGCTCCCAAGTACTTTACCAGTGGAGATGTATCCTATCTATTATCCAATGTGACAAAACTTATTTCTCTCTATTTCATATTTACCCTCCTCCCAAGACCTTAAAACAAAGTCAGAAGCCAATTACCACTTTGCAAAATGAAACTGAAATCAGAAGCAGCCATGGAGGCAGATGACCATGACCCACTAACAAGTTTTAACTTGGTGGTCCTGATATGATCCCTGTCAAAAATCAACGAGTTTTCCCCTGGCTATTTGCAGTCTTAGACTGTACTCCTAGTGATTAATTTCTAGCACCTTAGACCATAAAATGTACATCCATTATACATCACTTTTATGCCTGCATATAACAGTTTATAGACATGAAATCCCACATATATACACTTGCCCTCTACTGATTCATGACTTCTTCTTTTCTTACCAGTCTCCTTTTACCTCCTGAAATTGGAAGGCCTATATCAGGGAAATGAAGTCAGAAATGTTCATAATTTTTAAGTGTATTCATACAGGTAGGGAATAATCTGTTCTTCATGTCCCTGGTAGATAGGGCAAGAATTGATGAGCTTAAATTTCTGCAAAGGGGATTTAGGATAGTCATTAGGAAAAACTTTCTTGTTAAACCTTGGAATAGATTGCCTTGGGAGGATGAAGGATCTCTATCACTCGTGTTTTTTTCAAGAACAGGTTAGACAAGTGTCTGTCAAGAATGTCATAGGCATATTTTATGTTGCCTGGAGGGGGTGGAGGGAGTAGATGACCTCCCAAAGCCACCTCCAGCCTCTTTTTCCTGTGATCTTCCAAGGTATTCTGAAGGTTTTATTTATCTATACCAGTGCATCTCAGTATTTCTAATACAGAGTTTATCCAGGACAGAGATTTGAAAGTTTCTCATCCTCTGAGACTACAGATCACTCAGAAGCTTGTGTCTTGTTATCTATTGATGCTTGACACTACTGCAGACACTGGTAGGAAACTACTGGCTTTGGCTGAACACTGTCCGTCACATTCTGTCCTATTCCCAATTCTCCTGATAAAGTGACATTTGTGTTTGTAAATCTGGCATATCATTGAACCTGGATTTCGAGTGTTAGTCAAGATGAAAAACCTGTTGATAACACTATTAAGACCAACTAGGTTATTTATACCATCGAGTTTCAAAACCTTCCTTTTGGTCAACAGAAATACTTTATCAGCCAGTGGATCTCTAAAACTAACAGACTTGAAATATAAAAACACATTTTCCTATTAAATACTAACATGTACCGAGTGACATGATGCTTTTACACCCAAGAATATCACACTAATACTGCGCTCCAGAGAGAATAATGCTCACTAGCAACACAAACCTGAAACACTATACAAACCAAAATGTGTTTGGTTTTGTACTTTAACATTGTGCCACAATACAATGGTCTCCTTTGATGCATTTCTGTGTGTTGATGCAACAGGGTACTTCCCGCTTATTTCTCCCTCCTTCCTATTTCCTTCCTGCTTACTATTCCCTGGCTGACTGTTTTGTCTTACCTTCGGTAACACGTGAGTTCATGCCCACGACCTCGACAGCAGTCTGGTTTGGGAGACAACAAAAGCTGCCTGTTGGGAATGCAGCCCTGTGCTGGAACTGCAGAGGTGTATGGCACTGAAGAGCTTCTGTCCCACACAGCACTAATGGAGCAGTTAGCCAAAAGCCACCACACTTGTTTTGTGCCCAGTTCTGACACCTTCCTGAATTCAAGGGTTTCTCCTGAGCCAAAACTTCTGGTTATGCTATGCTGTGTGGTGGGGTAGGACTCAATGAGGAGAGCTGCACTCCACATCTCTGAGAGATATCTGCTATCTTGTTTGAAAGCTGATATACCCTCCAACTTTGCTGGAGCTATTTTAGTTAAGCTATAACAACTCAATTGGCTAAATCCTTGCTAGTGATATGTAGTTAGAGATCATCCAGAGCTGATACTGGGACTGTGGATCTTGTCCTTAAGAAACTTTAAGATCTTCCTTTATTTTCTCAGAAATGTCAATGGAAAACATGATAATAGCAAGGGATGAGCAGGGGCAGATTTGTCAGCAGTGGCATCAATTTAAATGTGCATCAAACTACAGTGGCCTGACAGAGATGGATGACAAAAAATCCAGTTCTTCCACAAAAACTTGCATTCTTGCTGTACAACAGGCAATTTTATTTTGCTTAATCAAATTTTCAACTAAGCTGCCTGCAGTGTCAGAAAGCCATAAAATCTTTTAATAGACAGCGGTTTGAATGGGTTGGAGGGGAAATATTTAAGCTGAACTGTTGCTGATGAGATTTCTCAAGGTCAAGAAATTCTCACATAACGGACATTACGGGAAGGAAATGAGTTGGCTTTAGAAGGACCAAATGTGCAAGTTTTTTTCCTAATTTTGAAATCTTGAGTTGAAATCACATGGTATTATTTGGTTTTGCCATGAATACATTGCACATATTTACAAATACATTGAGCTTCAGTAATTGCTCTGTATAAATGGATTTCAATTATTATATTATGGTACAAGTCTGAGGAACCACTCAGATTCTCATTTTCTCAGAAATGTTGCTCTGTGTTGGACAGAAAGGAAAAGAGGTGTCCATGGCATGATAAGGTGAAGGGTACTTTAATTATACATATTTTGGATGTGTAGATATGAAAGCAAATAAACCACCTCTCAAAATACCTACCTCCAAATTCCTGTCCTGTAGTCTATATTCAGTCCCTGAACAATCATTCAGAGAGCAATTCAGGTTCTCAACATTAAGGCGTGTTTGGTGCCCTGGGTATACTGCCCAGACTCCAGCTCTGCCCCAGCAGACTGTGGACCTCCTGTAGGTCCTGCCTGCAAACTGCCAGACCCAGGCAGATGTTTTGGATACCTTCAGATGTTTACAATGGCAGTAGATGCTTGTATTTAGGCTTGTGAATTGCACCCTTGATTTTTATGTGCTCCAGTTTCCCGTCTACAAAATGACAAAACAATCCTTGCTTCTTCCCAGCTTCAGCCTGAGCTGGGAAGCTGGAAGCTGTTTGCAGAGCTGTCACAAGTATTGACAATTCTAAGTATGCCAAAGACCTTTCCACTGCAAAAACCTCATGGATTAGGTTTAAGTCCATGCACAAAAATTGTCATGAGATCTTTACTGGCAGCAGCCTTCTGACTCTCTGCTTTTTGTGGGTGACTAATTCCTTCCCCTGAAGCAACTTTCACAGGTTGATCATGGGCCACATGGTCTGGCCCTGCACCCTGGCAATCTGTGGTGACATCTCATCTAGAGTAGCTGCAAACCTTCCTTTTGGAGAGTTTTTCCCTATCCCATGTATGCACAGGAGTGCCTGTAGCATGGCCTCATCTAGAGCCTACCATTCTGTAGCAGGACTAAATTCTACCACTTTCCACTCATTAATTGCACATTGAAGATATTTGTGTAGAATAGCACAATCTGCCAATAATATAAAGCTGCTCTTTAGCTGACATCCAAAAAAAAATTCTGCTAAGAATCTATTTTCTTGTTGTGTAAAGAATTTCAATAAGGTATCTGTCATTTTAAAAAGTCAATCTTCTCCTTATTTAAAGGTATTAAGCAGTCCTTCATTCTGGTGGCTGCTTTTCAGATGCTTCAGGCTTTCTGATCATCAGAATATCACCCACTGTCCTTTGGAACCGGGATTTGTGACAGCCCATGGTAAATGGCCTGGAACAGGAAAACATTCCACAGATAATTTAACTGAACCAAATTATTTCAGAAAGAGGGCTCTGCACGTCAGTGATACATTTATTGATTTGATATAAAGTATTAATTTTCTGGTTGTATTATTTTATCATGTTAGCTGTCTATTGAATTTTACTTTTCCTTTCCCAGGGAATTTGTTCTCAAAACAAAGGTATTTGGTACTCAGTTTGAAAGGGTTTTATTGAATCTCTGATTGTGTTTTCCCCTCTAGCTGACTTCCGTTTAATCCTTTTGATTTAAATATTTCCCTATGTAGGAGTTGATAGCTAGGAAAGACTATAACATCAGGATACCTTTCACTCCATCCATTTTTAAACATTTCTCCTGAGGAATTAATTCAACCACTGTAGGTCCCTGTCAAGAAAATTCATATGCCTCCAGACTTGATTCCTTGCCATTATGGGTAATTATAATTTCTTGTGCTAGCTGGGACCAAGGAGGCCAAAAGCACATGTAACTATCCTGAAATTGAAGAGCTGCTCTCAAGCCCCATACTGGCCTGCTCAGTATTCCCAGATTAGTGGCTACCCATCTGTGGGAGCTCAGAAAGAGTTTCAAACCCTCTGCCTCACAGTTACTAGTAAAATATCAAGGAGTTTTTTAAGTGGTTTGGTTTCCTTAATACTTTGATTTTGGAGAGATCTCCAAGGCCAAATTATGAGAAATTTGAGGTACTGCAGAAAAAGGCATTGGCCAATCATCTCCTTACAGCAGGCGCTGAGTCTTGGGCCTCACCTGAAGTTACTGAAGTCAATAATATGACTCAGATATATCTGTATGTGTTTCAATCACATCTCTAATTACAAAGTAGATAATCTCTGTTAGTAATCTCTGGGGAAAAGTTCATTTACCTGCCAATCAGTTTGTAGATTAACCTTCCAGCTCTGCCATGAACTTCTCCTGAGGAATACCTCTGCTACTCTATGACCTGAAAATGTTTTATGCTCGCAACATCATTGTCAAGTGAACCTCCCCACTCTGCAGTGAATGTACTGCAGTAGGGATGCGTGTTAGCTTTATTAATATATTGCACATGTATCTATCTCTCTACATATACATCTTCTCCATTTCCCATCACTGTAGTCCTGGTTCATGTGCTGTGTGTATGGAGTAGCCCAGGTTACATCTTTTCCTTCTGCAGATGTAGCTACAACCACTGATCTGTGAATAGGCTCCAGCTGGGGTCATTAGGGGTGAGATAGTCTCCAGAACTTTCTCACATGCAGGTCTGGATGGAGAAAGAAATCTTGAACTATATGCTTGGTCAA
>WEKY01042472.1:17979-31011 GCA_013390045.1 Picathartes gymnocephalus | reverse complement strand
GAGGGTGATAAGACACTGGAACAAGATTTCCAGAGATCTGTGAGATGTCACATCGCTGGACACTTCACGGCCAAGTTGGACAGGGCTCTAAGCAACCTGCTCTAGTCAAGCATGTCCTTGCTTATTGCCGGCGAATTGGAGTAGATGACCTTTAAATATTGCCTCAGGAAAAAGTATTCTATTTTTCTATTTCATTATTTACTTAAAAACTAATGGAAAGGTTATAATTTAAAATGCATACATTTTATATACCATATAATACAAGAGTGTCTTCTCCATAATCAACAAATATGGATCACCCTGCTGATTTTTCTTTATTGCTTAATTTATTAATGTACACCTGGATACAAAATAACGTTTTTTAATGTTGGAAATAATTAATATTTTTACCCATGATGAAAAGAAAAACAGTATTTTAAAGCAACAGAGTGCATCCCCTTCGGCTATAATATTGTTATAAAAAGAAGAAAAAATAGTGTGTATGAGCACCTTATGATCTGTCCTCATAATTTGTAAAACCAAAGCAAAATATCCGTTTTCAGTACAGCTAAGGGATATCATGCTAAAACTGCCAGCTAATAGGCTAGACAATTGTTGTCTTCATTGCAGGCAGTGTCAGATTGATAGAGCAACTAGAAAGTGTAATAGAAGAATAAATGACATTCCCAGCTGTTTTGCCATCCAATCATTAACCGGGCGAAAGCAATTTCCAATATAGACCAACACTAGGATCTAAAGATTCAGGGCAAAAATTCAAGTTACCAAATTACTTGGTTTAACAATTAGCAGACATAGGGGAAGAAAACTAACTAACTAAATAATTAAGAATAAAGAGATGCAGACATCCACAAAGGGAAACTGTTTTCAAAGCTTGGAATTAGAAAATTCTGTGTTCAAGGGCTGACAGAATAACACCCTTCTTTTGGAGGAAAATATAGTAAGTAGACATTGGCTTTAACATATTTAACAGATATCTAATTTCATATAATCACATCATTTGAAATACCATCTCAAAGAAAGAAGCAGTAAAATACATGTAAATTCTCTATCAATTCTCCCTTCTAAAATATCTTTTCTGGTCCCTATCCTCCTCCCCTTTCTTTCTTCACCCTAGCAATGATTTCTGCCTCTCACAATCTTGATTGCTCTGATGACCTCAATCAAAAGGCAATTATCCAGCAAGGATGGAAGGTAATTATTCCCATCAAGGAGAGATTGAATGCACCTAAATAGACAGCTGCAGTTCTTCCAGGGATTACATTATTACTATAGAAACTGCCTGCATTAATTTGTGATGCATGTCAAATTTATGATAAAAACTTGATTTGTTTGCAAGACAACTACTTTTCCCATTTCATCCAACACTCACTTTAAGGCAAGAGCAACAGTCAATTGTAAGTTACTTTAATATATAAGTGACAACTGTCAGCATGTAACCATCTGCTCAGAAGTGAATGACATAAAATCAGGAAAGGGAATTGAAGCTCCAAATAGATATACATTATATAATTCCAGATAGAGCCAAAAGCATGAATACTTCAGCCCAAGCTTGCCAAGAGCCTGCAGTAGGGACAAAAGTATAGGGACAATACATATTATATATATATATAAAAGAAAAACTGAAAGGGTCAGTAAAAAAATAATTTTAGTCAGCCTCTTTATCTTCAATCCTAGATGGAAAAATGTTTAATTCCAAGAGAGAAAAAATGGAAAATTTGTAAGTTATTATGAAAAATTTATATATCAATATTTACAGCTTCCCATTTTTAAGCGAGGCTGGCAAACTACCTGCTCTCTGGCTCTTGAGGACTTATCAGTTCTCAGATTTCTAAGGTATATCTTAAGTGCTTAGCTTTGTCTAGGAATTTTGGATAAGGATTCTAATCACTGTAATCACTACACATGTTAAAATACTGCCTTCCTTAGGAAGAACTATAAGATTGATAAATGATTTCTAATGTCAAAATTTATTAGATTTAACAGCATTGAAAGATGCTATTACCCTTACCAATATTTGCCTCCTAAAAGATAAAAAACATAGAACGCTGAATCAGAGCGCATTTTACTCACTTACTCCTGACTTATAAGGCATCTTAATAGAGAATAGCCAAAAAACCTGTTGTTAGATTTTATTAAAGGTTATTTTTTCTGCCTAGGCTACAACTGTAAATCTTACATTTTAATACCAGCAGAATATATAAAAGTTGCTGTTCTAATGCTAGTAGATTGTCATAAGTCTCAGCAGTAAGATCACACAATATAGTCTTAATTAGGTATATACATGGCATATTTAAATTAGAAATAAGGAATTTTCTATTGTAATCTTATACCCCTTCATTTCTGGCATTATAGTATCAAGTTCCATTGACTTACTAGTATTAAATTATCTTTCTTTCTATAGTCGCCTTTTGAGATGCTAAAGTCGATAAAATAATTTGTATTATTGTTATTTTGAAAGTGTATCACACAACAGTCTCTCTTTTAACCTGTAGTCTAAAAGCACCAAATATTTTTTCAGTATTTTCAGCCTTTCCCTATCATCTCCGTTGTCTTTCTGCAGTTCATCAAAATATGAGAAAAGAAGGGAGAGGAGGAGGGAGTACAGTGTGATTAAAAAAACCCAAACCTGTAAGAACAGAAGGGGACAAGAATTTGCCCTGCCTATTGCAAAATTCTTTTCTCACTTTTCCAAGTAAAAGACACAGCTGAGTTTCCAGCCTGCAAATGGTAGCTGTTCAGTTCAACTGGCTTTGCTCTTGCAACATGTTTTTCTGCTTTCTTTTTTTTGCTTCTTTGTATGTTACAAAAAGTTTAAAGGGCAGTCAGAGTTCGCTTCCCAAAGCTGTTTTCACTGCTGACTAAACACAGAAGTCCTGGTTAGGCTTCACTTATTTTCTTTACCATTATTTAGAGCTGTGTAGTGGTTTCTATCTTGAAACTCTCAATGATCAATGTTAGTTCACTCTTAAAATAACTTTGTTTTTCCATGAAGAGAATAGAAGAAATTACTGTATTGTGCTTTATTAAAAGTTTGTGTGCAATAGATATGAATAAAAGAAAACATAAAAATATTTCACTTCATGGGTATGTATGACTGCTATTCAAATTATCCTTAGATTTGTCTTTGCTGTAACAAAATTTTGCAGGTTGCTAAATAACTGTCAGCCCATACGAGTTCTGATTTATCTGTGGGCAGACTGGTTCCAGACATTGTCATACACTACACAGTGATCCTAGTGATTGAGGTCTGTTTCCCTCTATTTTAACTTGGCATCACATAGTCTCTGGAGAGACACTTTTCTATTTGGTCTTGATCCATGTGATGCAAGCTCCTCGTCAGGGTCACGCAATATTTCTACACAAAACCTCTCCAATCCCTTATCAGATATTCAAGGGACATGGAGGAATTGTGCACTTAAGGAGGTCAAGTGGCAAGGCTTCTGGATTTGCTCTAGTCTTCAGTTAGCAACATCATGTTGATGTGTTATCTTAAAATCATCCTTCTCTTATGCTAGGTTAAAGAAAAAGGAAAAAAAAATATCCAAAGCATCCAAAACAGCTGACACAGATACAAAAAAAAAAAAAAAAAAAAAAAAAAAAAGGGAAGAGGTAATCAGTATTTAATCTGCTTGCCCTATGATTAAATAAAAAAAATCCCTTTATCTAGCAATTGTGAACTTTGGCATCTGTGGATTTTATTTTTCCTCCAGCCTTGTACCCCAGGGGTTACCCCTGAAAGAAAATCTTGCCATGGCAAGACAGACTTGGGGTTAGAATTAATTTCCATTTTGGAGCCCTCTATATCTAGAGAGATGTCATTTGTTTTTCTAAAATCATTTCTACTTCTTTCATTCTGTGATAGTCTGACCATCCATCTGAATCCAAATGAGCTTTCTTTCACTTCCTTAGAAACACACATTTCTTCTTAGACCAGATCAGTTCTTATACCTGACAGGCAAATTACCCATTCCTTGACTCAGTGAAGGTATAAACTCACCTCTCTCTTTCTATTTGGGTGACTCAGGGTGGCTTTTTACATTACACAAATTGGAGTAGAACTCAGGCCCATTACTGATGGCAGCAGTACAGTCACTTGTTCCCTCTACGTTCCTGACATCATATCTAAGTGACAGGGAACACACCTAAGATTCTGCATGGAATCTTGCATATCCACATTGATGAATATAGTGAAAACAAATACCTAAATGGGCTATATGGTTTATAACTGGTTCTTCATAAAGAGACAGACGAGTGAAATTAGCCTTTCTGACACAACGATGGGACTGGCAATATCAAACACCAGTCCAAACATCCCTCCTAGGAGTATATTGTGACACATGCTTTTTTATTCAATTCCCTACTAAGCTCTTGCAGTTTGTCAGTGAGGATCTCCTATTTCCTTACTGCTCTTAGCACACCGAGGCAAGCTAGTGTGCACTCAGAAAAGCAATGGCTGCTGTAGCAGGTGACCTCTTTGAGAAATAGTGCAGTAAGGAGTCATCAGTTTGGAGCAAACAGACAAATTGTGCCTGACCTCTGGAGACACCTGTTGCTGCATCAAATCTGAATTTTCAGTTTGTTGCTGCTAAACAGTAATCAAGTAATCAGTGTCTTGGGTAACCTAAACAACTAAATTAGTAATGGTCATCCCCAACTAGTTATGCTTATGGATGAACTGCTTTTGAGTCACCAATAAGTTTATTAATGAGTCCAGAGCAGAACACCCTTCATGCAGAGACTAGTGTAAGGGTAAAGCAGAATGAGGTGACTTCCAGGAAAGAGTACATGACCTAGTAGCACCAAACTTATCAATTTTATACTGCCAAGAACTGCTGATAAGAAAATTTTATGGCATAATGTGATATGCAGCTTTAAATTACAGCTGCCACTCATTGGATATGCCTTACAAGAGATTTATCTAAATCTTTAATGTTGTGGTTAGTTTTATGGTTTGTTGTTAGTCTTTTCTGTATTAGCTGGTTCATTCCTGTTTCCCCCCAGGTACTTGGTTTCACCCATGTCCATCATACCCTGCTTCTCCATCCCTTACCTGAAACTGTATCCACCCCTGAGATGTCAATCCTTCCCTTCCCCCACCGACCCTCTGGAGAATTCTCCTTTCCCTGTCTCTCTATTGGGATGATTTAAATAGGTTCCTCCCCTGTGGTCACCCTATTGGCTTAACACTTGTCATCCCTTGAGATCCACCCCCACTTCAAAAACCCCTGCACAGGGGAGAGTGGTTTCTTGGGGCCTCAACCATTCGAGGAGAATAAGCTCTGATGGAATCCTGAGCTAAAGGGCCTCCTTTGCCTCTTTATCCTTGCTGACGCCTTTGGATTACAACCTCGCTCTGTCTCTGCTGCTGTGGGCTAGTGAGCTGCAGCCCTTTTTGTGGACCTCTTGGGGAAGTCCACTTTCGGTGTAGCCTTGCTCCCGGACAGCCAAGAGCTGCGTCACTTTAAAGGTTTATACATTTAAATATTGCTTTAAAGACCTATACAAAATGTAGGCTACTTTAAAAAATATATATATTTGCAAATCATCAAAGCTCATAATAGTTTAAAATGAGAACAAGGAAAAATTAGTAATAAATCACATTAACAGAAGACAAAGCCCAGTTTAGCATTTCTAGGGTCCTGTTTTTGTTCCTGACCTTTACTAACTAAGCAGAGAGAAATTGAAAGAAAATTAACAAACAAAAAGAAAAATGTTCTACTTTGGATGTATTGAATTTGTAGAAGTCAATATGATAATGGCACAAATGTGGAATTTCTACCACACTTTATATAATTACATGTATGTTCTATTGGGACTAATGTGAGTCTGTTTAAATACATGATGCTGGTCCCTCTTTATTGCTTTTCTAATAGTAAACAATAATGAATGACCACAAATATCTCTTGCAGAAATGGATGAGAGATGGATATATAAACACACCAAGGGAATATATTTTAAAACCAGTATGTGATTGTAAGTATGCAAAAAATAATTATATAAGTAATGCCTACATCACACGTGCTCTGTTTTGCAGATCAACAGACATTTTAAAGTTCCCAATCACAAGAACTTTCCTGATTTTTACCCAGGGAGAAGATTTCAAACAGTCCTTTTTGAAAAAACAAAAGAGCGAACATTTTTTTTTTGAGCTTTATTTCCTACATTGGAAACTGATAGCCTTTATAAGATTATTGGAAAGCACAGTACAAAACCCTTCTTAGAAATACACTAATTTCTTGCTAGGCAGACCATCTGTAGCAGGAGACTAGTCTTCAAATTCAGTCTCAGCTTAAATCTGAAGAGGCTAATACAGGCAGTGAGTGCTAAATGGAAGGAGGGAGTCAGAGTTTGACTACCAGACATAATTCACTTGTTTACAGCAATCATGGTTTACATTAATCTGTTTTCATCTGCTCTGAAGCCAGCTAAGAATGCTAGTGAAGCCTGGCTTTAGCTGCAGAGCAGTCTGCAGCCTGCAGCCCACCTAACCATGGCCTGGCAAGCTCGTCTCTTGCCTCATCTTTATCATCTGTATGGTCCTCTGCCTGTCTCCAAACACCTATTTTTTGATCAATGTACAAAGCAAGTATTCTGCTGAACACTATTAAAAAAAAAGATGTAACTTCAAATTTATGTGAAAAATAAAAAAAAAAAAAAAAAAGGCTTATTCCTGCACACATTATGTAGTCAGAATGACTCAGAGTTTGAGCACTCTCCAGTTGCATTAATTCTGGTATCGATGTGATTCTGGCAATCTCATTTCTTGTGCTAACCTTGGAGAGAAGACACCTGAAAGTGCAGTTTTCTGCCTGGTTAGTGTGCTAAAATGCCTTGGGATAAGGGCTGAGGGGTTGAAAGGGAGGTGGCAGAACTGCACACAATCAGGGAAGGAGGACGGATCACAGGTGTCTTGAAGCTGAGTTTAGGCTGCAAGGGAGCCCCAGGCTCCATTGCTGCATTTCTGCAGAGGAGAGGGCACAGGTAGGACTTCATGTATTTTACTTTTCTTCTTTCAGCTCTGCTGAAAATGAACTCAAGACTGAGGTGACTAAAGAGACTTAGATGACTAATGAACTGATGAGACTCATGCATGCTAGTGTTGTCTAGGATTTCGTCCCTACCTTATAACACCCAAATGTGCTTTCTGTTGGATCTTGTCTCTAGCAATAAGAAGTGATAAAGACGCAGTGATCCCAAAACTACTCCCTGCCACATAACCTTAGTGTAGCAACGGCAGTCACCAAAGCTATGGATACAGGGTATGCTAGATGTCAGCAGCAGAGGCAGCTGGGTTATTATATCAGAAAACTCAGCATGCCTGGAGCACAGGGTGACCCACACTGAGGGATATTCAGCCTCAGAAAATGCAGCATCAGGGCATGATCGTTCTCACATTTTACAATACGATAGAGAAAATGTATATAATGCCCCTAAGACAGATGCCTGGATGTCATGTCCCATCACAAAGGTTTTACTCACATATTTTAATTTTAATTTCTTCATGGAGAAGTCAGTAGAAATCAACAATAAGTACAGAACTGCCATACCTAAAATTCTGATCCATCACTGTGCACATTTTGAAATCTTGAAGCACAATTTCTCCTTAATCATTACGTGATTTCTGAGAACAGATACTATTATTTAGGGAAAGTGAATTGGCTGAAGCTGGTGTGGACTTTTAGTCCAAGAGAGATGAGAGACTTTTCTCGTTTCAAAAGGTGTTTATTGCATAGGCACAGTCAGTCTCACAGGGGTGAGAAATAATTGTCCATGCCATTTGCTAAAATTCTCACTGTCCCAAGCAAAGCAAAGGCAGAAGCAGTATGGGTAGCAATCTAAGCATTTTCCATAAGCAGCATTCTATATAAGCATCTCCTAGCATTGTTTGCTGCATTCTAACAGCAGTTCCAGTACAATGCATTATATTCTTTAATAATCCAATCAGCTACAAACATGATTTTTACGGCAATATTTTTTCACCTATCCCTGCTAAAAACACATGTGCGCATTTCTTGCATAAAAGTCTATGTACATAGTTTATCGTGTTCCATCCTTCTATCTACTACACTGTGGTATGTTTATATTATGTCTAAAGGGTGATCAGTGTTATGGAGAGCTATGCCACTGAACTTTAAACTGGATGAAAGGACACTTTGCTACTGACTAATATAGCTATTATGTTTTAAGGCACTTTAAAGCATTTTCTACTTGCTAATAACCCAAAGCTAAATCTTTGCATTTTCTCTCTGTCCCTGACATTGGATGATCTACAATACAGTGATGAAAAAACCTAGTAAAAATTAACAAAATAACCACATCATATTTGAATCCATATACATGGAAACTGCATTGAGAATAGACATCATGTCCACTCTCTCTATCTGCTTATTTGATGTGGTTAATGAATTAAATATTCCATCAGGCAGCATTAAAAAAAAGAGTGGTGTAACTGCTGAAATGTGTGCAAACTCAAAAATACTTATTTCACACCCATTTATTGTATAACAAATGGTTTAAAGAGTGTCAATTGTAGTCATAACAACACAGAAAAATAAACAGATATTTTCTAGATTTAATTCAATTATAAAATCAATTAGGTAGCATTACCCAAAAGAGTACTTATGAACAGCCCACTTATATATTCTGTAAAAAAAAAAAAGCAACTAGGAAAACTATCTCTAAAAATAATTTTATTCTGCATGAAGGAAATTGAATAAAGCCTATTTATCTGCAGCTCTTTGTCTTCCAATTTATGTGTCCACAGATACAGTGCCATCAGCTTCTTGCAGCACCCCAACCATATTAGTGTGGGTTAAGAGAAAGCATATTCTGTGCTCAATTTATCACTCTACATAATAGTTTGCTCACCAGATGTACTGAACAGAATGCAGAACATCCACGTTCTACCTAAATTTATCCCAGTAAAGCATTTGGAGATTTTTTTACTTTCTGCTTAGATTTTTTCACTATGTTTTTATGAATAGCAACACTGAGTATTTCTTCAATGTTCTCTGGAGTTGGCTAATGAGTTCTGCTATTACTGGTGTAGAAGAGAAAGGACTTCCTCACAGACGAATGACTAAATTGCATAAACCTTATATCCTGTTGAAATTCTCCAAATAATGCTGTCAAAACTCAACATTCATTTTGTCTTTCTACATATTATCCTATGTATTCTATATTACTGTCATACCTTTCCACGTTATAATGAAGTTTATTTGTGGTTCCCATCCTTCAATTACATTTGGGAAGAGGAAACAAAGAGAAGAAAACAAACACCCTCTAGCTACACTAAGCCAGTTTATCATAAACAGGAACATATTGGGATGAGAGAGAAAAGAGAGAACCCTGTTAACTGAAACATTTAAATTATATCTATCTATCTATCTATCTATCTATATATATATATTCCTCCAGAGAATATGTGGAGGACTTCAAAATGAAAGGATTTCTCCTTGCATGGTGTCGTGGTTTGAAAAGTGATTTTTCCCTGCAAGGAACTTGACAGCTTCCTTCACGTATGAAAGAACCAGTTAGCTGGCTAGTTCTAAGATGGACACTCTATTTAGCCACTTAAGAAGCTGAACAGGCCCTCTGTGATTCACAATTAAGAAAGGAGAAGCCCGGGAATCTCTCTCTTGCTTCCAACTTCTGAACAGGTAACAGGGCTTTTGCGCGGCCTGGTGGAGCTGGCTGGGCTGGGCCAGGGCCAGGCCCTCTCGGTTTGGCCCTGCCGGTTCTGTGGGTCTGGGCCAGGCAAGGCCCACTCGGCCGGGCCGGATGTGGCTGAGACCCTGCCACAGCTGAATCCTGGCCCGGCTGCTGAGATCCTGCCGTTCCTGCTCCCCTCTCCCCAGGAAAAGTTTGCAGCAGCTCCGGCCGCTGCCCAGCAGAGATCGTGTGACCAACAACAGAGTCCAGGAGAGATAGAAACTCTCTCAGTGCACAGATGATGAAACTTACAGACATCAATCCTCTCTCGAGTGAGAGAAAGAGTGAAGGCAAGTGAGGAGACCAACATGGATAATAACTTTAGTGGGTGCACTGGTGTTCAGCTGGAGGGCTCAACCCACTACATTAAATTGGTGTTTCTGCCCAGTTTAAAACTGGGAACCTTTCGCGTGTGAGGTGAATATTTGTCCTGGTTTAGGGCAAATTTGTGAGGAAACCCTAGAAGGGGTCTCCTCTAATCAGCCACCTTCAGCAGCCCCTCCCTGCAACCAGTTTGGGAGAAAAATCTCCTTAGAGAAAAGTGGAAAAAACTTTATTTAGCCAGAAAAGTATTCATAAGCATAAAGAATTGAACAATATTAAACAATAGAACCTCTCTTTGCTCTGAAGAGCCGGCAAAGTTAGAAAGTCCTTTTGTGTGTGTGGCTCAGTCAGTTTCAGTCTCTCCAGGGCTCTGCCCAGGTGCCCATACCTGATGTGCAGCTTGAGGGCCCCCAGGCGATTGTTCTGATGTCCTGGACCGGAGAGGTGCTGTACAGTCTCAGAAGAAAAAATACAATTCAGGTAAAGCTCGTCTTCCTTCAGCCAGCGAGGAAAACCAGTGAAAGAAGCAAAGAAAAACTCCCTGTCTCTCTCCCTCTGCAAAAGCCAAGAGCTCTGAGAGACCACTGAGCCTTATCTCTCTCTCTCTCTCTCTCCCTGTCTGTGCTGCAGGCAACATAGTCGGTGAGAAAAGGAATTCCGGGGGAGTAGAGTGCAGTTTCTGCAGATGAACTGTGTGCTGCTTCTCCCCTGCTCTGCTCTCCCCGTCCAGCCCCAGAAGCACAGAACTCAAGATCCAACATAAGCAGGACAGACGACTGGGGATACAAGCATCATAAAGTCACCCTAGGAGTCAGAGTAAGGTCCAGGTGTAGGCTTACATTGGACTGGCCACTTTCACACCCCTCCTCTCGAGTTTGCCAAACCTGTCCATCCCCCTCTTTACAATCTCCTTAAAACATCCCATAACAAGACTGACGCTTCTGACAAACCTCTTAAATATCCCATCATAAATTTGCTCTTATCCTTGAGACCCATGCTGATCGTGTTTCCTCCATTTTTTTTGGTTATGAAGCTCTGGGTGAAGCTCTCCAAGTCTATGCTCCACTGATCCTTTCAGTGCTCTCCAAGCTCTTGATGTATGGTAGGGTTTCTGTAACTTCTTCATCACTTAAGTTTTTGTATCTAAATGTTTAACTGTTTACTTCTCCTGATTCATATCATTGTTTTTAAAGTTGAATTGCCATAAACCAGATATCATCACAACTCAGATGTCCTTACATTTGAGATGTCCACATACCTTTTTATCATCCATATATCCCTATAATACCTTTTTTTTTTTTCCCAAAGGTAGAAATACCTTAATTAAGGGTTTATGACAATTGCCATTTAGCAGTCTCAAAGCAACAACAGTCTCATTGTGAAGGATTGCAACCCTAGTATCTGGATTATTTTAAAACTTACAAAGAGCTACCATTCAAAATCATGCCATACATTTAAACATGGGAGAAATACACTCTCTTTTAGACTCTTGACAATTAAAATATTTTCTTACTGATACAGGGTCTTTGCTCATCACACCAAAGAACAGGAACAATCTTTCCTTGTTTTCAACCCCTTATCATTATAATGCCTTATTAATTGTGAAGAACAATTACAAAAGCAATCTTTTCCTTCCCTGTGAAGTACCTGGTATAGCTGAATCCTTGTCCATGACCTGCTACAACTACTGTCTCACCAAAAGAAATTAAACCAAACCAAGCCAAAAACCCAGTATTAAAGAACATGGCTACAGAGTATAGTTGAACTTCTCTCTGCAGCCTTGGCCTTTGGCCTTGCTGATGCAGCTCTGCTAATCTGCTCCCCTACTTCATTTCATCAATGCAATTTCCTGTATTAAAGCCCCTCTTATTCTCTCTGTTATAGGAGGGTTTAATCTCCACCAGGTGACTACGAAACAAATAATAGACTTCTACAATTATGAAAATGTCACTTTCCTTTTTTATGGCAGAACCATATATAGCATCTTAGAAAAATGTCAAGGTTTTCACAGGGCCCTGTGTTGTTATTACTGTTTGTATTGCACAGTAGATAGAGATTCAGAAATCAATGATTTTACATTTTCTGTCAGAATGCAAAAAATGTTATCCCTCACACCAATATAAAGAAAATAAATAAATAACTGCCTCAGTTTTCAACGCAGTACAGAATTCTGATAATCTCCATAAAGAAAATCTTTCACTATCATTACAAAAAGTTCATAGTATAATTTAAAAAAAAAAATCAAAGCCAAACCAGAACCAGCATACTCGATTCCAAGTTCTATGAGATAAACTCCTTACTTCTCTTACTCACATTAACATTTAGTCATTCTGAACAACAAGCAAAGCCTGAGGATTATGGATGTCTCCAGCTCTGTTAGTGATATGCCTTTGAGGAGTTATGCCTCATCACTCCTCACCAGACAAAATCTTTGAGGGTTTTCAAGGACAGCTCTAAAGAGAGAGAGCTTGTTGCAATATTCGAGCCCAAAGGCACAGAGCGCTAGGAGCAGATTTCTGTCCATCATCATCTTTGAATATTTCAGAAATTAAAATGGCTAAATAAATATGATCTCTGAACTATTTGACTACAAGGCGTCACCAGTCTACATTTTCATGGTTTTGAATTTTATGGGAGATGTCATTCCTAAGTGAAACAAGGGAAAAATTGCCTGTGTTCTTAACTTGAATAAATAAAAATAAAGAGAAGATCTTAAGTTTTTGTAGCAAATTTTAGAGGTGGAAGAGACGAAAGGCAATCAAAATCAAGAGGAAAAATGGGAAGAATAATAGACAAAGAAACCTAGGTGATGCTATTACAACAGATCATTCTGAAAGGAGAACTTATTCAAAAGGTGCTCTAATCTGCAAGATGTACATCCTGAAAGTTGTTTTGGGGTTTTTATGTATTCCATAGCACTTAATTGCAAATTCAGTTAAAGAGTTTACAGAAACTATCAACAATTATTGTACAATCAGATTCTCTTTTTTTTTTTTT
>WEKY01042472.1:0-17965 GCA_013390045.1 Picathartes gymnocephalus | reverse complement strand
TTTTTTTTTTTTTTTTTTTTTTATCTTTCTATTATTCTTTAGGTTTCTTTACATATTCTAGGTCTTTGTGTGTTCATAGGTGGGTAATGTTCATTCTGGGAAATAAGATGCCTAATAACACAACTCTCTTAAAAATATTTTTCTTTAAGAATGTATGAAGAAAATAAAACAAACAAGAAAATAAACAAAGAAATAAAATCCCTCTGTTTCCAGGGCCAGTTGAATATGTCCAATTAAAGGAATCCAAATTAAATACAATGCAAATTCACAACCAAACCAAAGTCACTCCAAGGTACTATTTATTCTTTATCTCCTTAGCTTCTCCAGAACTAAAAATTATAACCAAAAAAAAAAAATTAGAAATTTTAAAAAAAGTTATAAGAATTAATGAGATGTTACAAATTGGAAAATAGAAGGATTTTATTTCTTAAGATATTGAAAATGTCATTTTAGATAATTTTTAAACATTTTCAGCTCTTTTTGGTAGATCTTTGTTGACACCATTCCTTTCTAATAAAGTAAAAATAATTCTGAATGTTCCATTTAGACCCTATGCTACATAAATAACTTCTCAACTGAAATTATTAATCTAAAATGTACTCTTTCAGTTGTCCTGTCTTTCAGCATAGCAGCCTGCTCAGACAAAGTGGTGCTAACACCTGGTTACATCATTTAATTACCATCAGAATGTGTTCAAAAGTTAAACCTATAGAATCTCTCTGTGACCTACTTGTTAATTTGATATGTGACATTCCCATCTTAAGAAACATCTTTAGGAGAAGATTATGAAGTAGACCAAGAAAAACTAAAGAAAACCAAATACATCAGTGATAGGTTTCAGATATGTGCTAAAAGGTTTGTGACAAAAAGTAATTTCTGGCTACCTTACTGAAAGGTAACCATAACTTAGAGACACTGGTCACAGAATAGTTTTTCCCATTTATTTATTTTATAGTGCATTGAGAGTTTACATCCATTGACCATATAGTTGTGAAAAAGTTCAGCCATTTTTACTAGGTACAAATCTTCTGTCTTTATTACATATTGTAAAGCAGGAATTACAACTAAACAAGACCTGCAGGAAAATTACTAGCTCAGCTTTTTGAGAATTCTGTGGATTTTATTATATTTTCTTCCTGAATAGTTTAGAAATTCAAAGAATTTTGAGATACTGTGAAAAATCAATGTATTACCACCTCTTCATGTGAACTCTCTGGTACTGGAAAAAAACAACTCTCATAATATAGTGGTTTCAAAAGATTTGCTGGGAAATTCTACAGTTTTAAGCAGTTTGGTGGACTATTCAACACTTAGCCAAATGCAATCATGAGCCTAAAACAAGCCACTTCTTTTAAAGATTTATGTAGTGTTCAAAATAGATCCTGACAAAACTTAAATAAATTTCAGTACTTTCATTGCACTGAAATTTTTATTATGGGATGTTAGCGCAGGTCAAGACTTAAGAGTGGGTTCAGACTTTTGCAAGTATAATAAAAATTTAAAATTATAAAGATTCTTATTTTGTAAAAATAATTGTCAGAATGTGTCAAACTTGCTACTTGCCTTTTCTCATGATTTCCATATATCCTTGCCATTACTGGCTGCAGGTTTTTCATCACCTGGTAAATTATTGAGAGAGAACTTTGCTCAGAGGCCTTTTGAGATTAAAAATAATCAATTGAACTTGACTCGGTAGGGGTTAAGCAGAATTATACCACCCTTTTCTGAAATTAAAATGCAGTTTGATTTCAAAAGTAATCAGACTTTTGGACTGGATTCTTATAAATGTGATTTTATTAATTAAGCAATCATGAAAGAATTGCCAAATGGAACCCTGAGTGAGAAAATCATTGCAGTTTCTAATCAGAAAGTTTTGAAATTCCTAGAGGCAAAATGCAGTTTGTGATTTATATTTTCTTGCATTTTAACATTATTGAAGAACATTGTACTTCTGCAAGCTTCTTTTTAAATATGTTCTGTTTCTGACTTTTCAGATTTTTCCAGGAGAATATTAATTTAATTTCAATTAATTAAGGATGGCCCTATTTAATAATTATGATTACTAAATTTATCCTTCTAAAGTATTTAAGCTTTTTTTTAAGGGACTAGCCAAAGTTGTTTTTAAATTGGGTACATAATTCAGCAAGTTTTTATGATCATAGACAGAAAATAAGCAGTGAAGGTTAGGGAAATTCCTGAGTAGATCTACCAAACTTACCTAGATTCATATAGGATTATTGCAAACTGATATCTGACTATTGAAAATTATATAAGGATGTGCAGTTCTTCTTTAGGAATATTCTATCTATATCAGCAGTAGAGTTAGCCAAAAATGCTAAAATACTTAGCAAAATATTTAAACAAGTAACTTTTTTCTTTTTGTTTGAAAAGTCTCTTAGCTGATTTTATTTCATTAAATGCATAATGAATTAAAAATTATTTGACAACAAATTGTTGTTTTTCACAAGCAGGCGATTATGGTATGTCCTTGTATGAGTGACACAGAGATAATTTTTTTCTGTAGATATTTTTAAGTGTTCCACAGAAACAGCTATGATTACTTCTTACAAAAGGAAAGAAAAGATAGAATTTAAACAGAGACATAGTACAAATTTTTTTGTTGTTGTTTTCATTGAGAAATATTATCACAAAAGGCAGCAAGCAAATTATATAGTCATAAATTTCAGGTTAGGAAAGACTGGCAAGGATAAAACCCAATAATTTCAATTTAAGAACAGCAAGATCTCAAAATACTGCTTTTCTCAGCTTACTTCCTTACATATTCTGACCAATGTATGGCTGGCAAATTCCTGATGATGTTGGCTCCACTACTCAGGCAATAACCCAAAATTTAAAGTGAAATATTTCTGTGAGCATTATATGTCAGATATATTGAGACCACTTTCATCCCTTTCACAGAGATGCAATATATTTTATCTAACAAATTTTCTGCTAGCACATAAAACATGGTCTTTATCTCCCTAATCTTTATACAACTTTATAAATATTTAGTTCATTACTATTTATGAAAGAACTCATCATTAATTTTTTCATAGATCTGCTGAACTAAGCTTTCAGTCTGTTGACTGGAATTTGCAGTGATCTTGTGCTATCCATTTCAGTCTTAACATTTCTGTGATTTAAGTCTTACTGGTTTAAAAAGAAATACTATCCTCATACTTGGATGGAGGTGAACTGGGACTGGCTGGCCTAAACCCATCAGCACAAAAATAAGGAGGAAAGATAGGTAATCCTGAAGTGTAAAGAGAATATTAATATGATGAAATAACATTAAAATAATAATATTTAGTGATGGTATTTCAGCTCGCTCTTACCAAACTCATCACAAGTTTCAAGGTAGAAAGTCAGCAAAATAGCCTGGCAGTGGACAAATGCCTATCACCATGCCTTACAATCATCACCACTTCTTCACCTTGTGCCATTCAATTTATATCCAAATGATGGAATAATCCAATATTCTACAGGAAAAAACCCAACCCAAACCAAAACACAATAATCAAAAACAAACAAACAAACAAAAACCCTAAACTAAACAACTCCACCCAAAAAACCAAACAAAAAACCCAACAAAACAAAACAACAAAAACTAAAACCAAAACAAAAACAAACAAACAAAAAAATCCAGCAAAACCACTATTACAGGATATTTTTTCTCTTTTACCACTTAAATTCAAGGGTATGACACTCAAGTTCTTCATAAGACTTTAGTCTATACATAAATGAGTGCTTAAATACCTTTCCAGATTTATCCCTAAATACCCCACCCCTAACTTCAGGGATCCTTTGATGTTTGATTGAAGTCCTGGCTGTGTTCAAGAAGCTGAACTCAACTTCCATTTTCTGCAATTTCTGTGAGTGACTAGGTCAAGGTGATATCAACAATGGAACAATTTGAAGTAGCATTCTCTAGTAATGCAGTCTTCCTTACTCCCACTCAGTAAAACTCCTTTTTTGATTTTCAAAAGTTCCAAAATAGTTGAACACACAAAAAATATTTGCCTCTTAAGAAAGATGAATGACAATCAGATCTATAACCCTCAACTATTCTTTCTTTAACTCTGCTTTAAATGCTTCAAACTAAAGTTGATATTGAGAGGCATAACATGTTTCTCTACATCCTGGCTCTAAACTCAGCCAGAACTAACCCATGTAGGTTACAACACGGTGTTGTGAATGGTTTCAGCCTCAGCACGAAGTATCTCCACCTTAATTTTGCCTAACAATGTCAGAATAAAAAAGAAAAAAAACCAAAAATGTTCCAAGAAGGAATAGGAAGGACAGATTGTCTCAATTTAATCTATATATAATTTTTTTTCAGCCATGGGAACTGAAAGAATGACTGGAACATCCTGTGATCAAGCAATATCCTATTAATTTGGCAGAAAAAAGCCAAGTACACCCTCGTTCTTTAAATATTGTTCCCTGAAGAATTAATTTAAGTATTTCACTTTTTAATGTGATGAATTGACATATATGATAAAGGCTCAGTGCCAGCACCTGGGAACTGTGTTATTTAGGCTTGTCTCCAGGGTCTCCAGAATCATACTTACCACCCCTGGAGATACAGCCTTGAAGTCAAGAAATTCTTTGAAAAACCCTGCCTGAATAAAATTAATTAATTAGTGAATTAAATATTTGAGCAATTGAAGAAAATTAAAATAATGTTTGAAGAAAATACTCTTTCACAATTGTACAATATTAAGCACAGTGCCCTTAAAGACTCTTTTTTCCTTTAAGAAAGACTCATGTTTAGTGATTTCCTGGCTGGAGTAACTGTACTTGCCTATAATTATTTCATTGCCATTAGTGCACTGACTGTCACATAGGCATTAGCAGTGTTTCATGCTCCTTTAACGGATCACCACTACCAATTCCAGTCCAGGATGTATTGACTGACATGACAATAACAGGGTGGAAGGATTACTTCTTAAACATATTAGCCATGACACACAGCACTACCTAACTCAAATAAAATTTGACATTTTTTGTTGTGCAATTCCTCCACTTTTAGAAACGAACTAATATGATCCAATTAATTCATACTGCTGAGAAACATCATAGTTTTAAGAATGAACACTTTTTATTGATTTTGTAGCCTAATAATTCCATAAATGCTTAAGAAATACCTTAAGGAAAAAAAAAAAAGAAATGGTCAGTGCATTTTAAACCTCTTGGACTGAATGGGTGATTCGTGAGCACAGTAATTTAAGTAGGCTTTCATAGGAACAGCTTCACTTTTGGAAAATATTCCATTGAATATTCTCTTAAGGCACTGAAAATGATCTGTCAAAAGATGTTACTGAAGATGTTTCTATTTAGAGGAAGCCATGGAAGAAGTAGAGGGAGAGTGAGATCACCTTCCAAAATGCCTGACAGTCTTGTTCAAGAGCAGATTCAGAAAATAAAATTCACCTGCTTTGGCAGCAGAGGCTGAAATCTTTTTAAAAGAAGGTTTTCTGTGAATAAAAACTGCATTAAGTGTCACAGCAGTGTTTACAGAATAAGGATACACCCACTCTGAAAGCTGCATGTAAGCTTTCTACATTTCAGATGTTATCTCAGAGGAGGATGACATAAGTATATTACAATTTTTTGAGCAGGATCTTTGTATTGTCTTACATAGTACTCCGCAGTGAGCAGAATAGGAAAATTGTCATTACTTTGCAGGTTTTTAATTTTATTTCTGAAGACTCTCCTGTGACTCTTCACAGTCCTCTAAACCTATGAAGTCATGTACAGTGGTGCTATGCTGACTTCTCTTCTTTCATAATCTTGTAAGTGGATTATTATGTCTGAATTAAGAACCTGAGTACAGCGTACTATTTGTGTGAATAACATTAAGATGTAAGGGCAAAATGTAGGCAAACCCAGGCTGGCAAAAGAAAACCCATAAAAAACCAACAGACAGGAATCAAGAAATAAAGTATTTCCACCTGATGAACAGGGAGTTTTTACCTGTACATTTTGCAGTAAATTTTCCAACATTTATATCTTGACCAAGCTTAAATATCATGTTGGTTACCAAGATATGAGAGAAAAACATCTATAGAAAAAAAAACCACAAGTACATTTCCAGTTACAATTAACATAATTTTATAAGAAAATCCTAGGAGGGAGTCATGGCAGGCATTCCAGATAGCAGAAGTCATCTATGGAGAGATTCTGTACAGATTGCTTAGGAATACAAATTTCATGAAAATAATTGTGATATCAGAAACTTGAAAGATTTAAACTAATTTAATTTAGTTCCCAGAAGCTATATGAAAATTTCACTTTTCTTAGATTATGAAGAAATATTTGCCATAGAAATTATAAACTTGGGAGACTTATAAACAAAAGTAATCATGATGCACAATTTTAAATCAGCAGTTTTTAAAAAATTATCCATGGAGAGGTCCGGTCTGCTGATGCCCTGCTTCAAGCCTTTTGAAGTACTAGAAACTTGAGGGCCATGGAACAAAGTTGGCGCTGTGTCAATGAAAAGTAAAAGTTTCAAACAAGCAGTTACCAATCTATCAATCACATGTCAATCTTTTGAAAAATAACAGGTAGAACTCAAGTACTAAAAAAAGATGAGGCCCTGTTAACTGGCATGAATTATACAAAAGTGCTGATAATGTACTTAATAATTAAAGGTGGGAAATTAATCCAAACCCGCATGGAGTTATGGAAAACAGATCTTTGATATCTTAGAAGGATATTTCTTTTTTTTTTAATGCAGTCATGTGGTTGGTTGATAAAAACAATAATGCTGATACAGTATGCTTAAGTTTTAAAAAGGCAACACTATTAAAATTAAACAGCTTTTATTTCTTTTTCAAAATGCATTGTGAACACTGAAATCCATGAAAGAGTGGTTAGTTGACAATGTGATTAGGGGTAAGCATTGTATATTACTCTGATGGTTATCTATTCAGGTCCCAGGTACTTAGTCATGCTAAATACCCATTTTACATTATCTAAAAGTGACCTTAAAAAACTTATAAGAAATAAGATATTTAAATGACACAATAGCCAGACCACTAATCCTGAATTACCTGAGGAGTCAGAAGAATATGCAACACCACCTCGCCCCCACAGTTTATTTTTCAATGTCACTAAAGTCAAAGCAGTGTTGCTAAGTACCAAAACCATAGACCATATTTCTAGAATGAAATGCTCTGAATAACTTCAAAATCAAATCACTACAAGCCAATGTCAGAAATAATAACAATAATAAAAAGCTCTGGTGGCTAAAATAATAAACATTGCGTGTATATATCAGTTCTCTTACAGAACTCCTACTCAAATATTGTGTTTATAATTCATAGATGTTGTCAAGGAGCTGGAGACTGTTCAGAGAAACATTCTTATTGATTTAAAAGTCTGGAAATTACACCTTCCAGTGAAAAATTCAAGTCCTTATACTAATGGAAGCATTAAAGTTGGCCTGGACATGAGTGAACTACATGTAGAATACAGAATAAAAAATGGAGCATCTAATATATTAAGAGCATGATGTCACGAAATCAAACAATAATAAATTTTTAGGCTGAAATAAGTACACATTTTATACACTAAGAGATTAAGCACAGGATCAACTTTATGACAAGATTTTGCAGTATCTGTGTCAATAAATCTTTTAAAACTTGATTTTTTTGTCCTTTAATATTTGCTGTATTTGCAGAGATTTTATACTATCTACTGCCCAATTTAGAGAGATCAAACCAAGTAATCACAATAGTTTCTTTGGTGTTAGTTAAGAATATTAGATCACTCTATTATTTAAATGCCATTCTTATTGATCATTTCTCTGAAAAGGTGAAAGGTGCACATAAAAGTCACAAGTGTCCCTGATGATATCCTACAATATGGAATACAAATATTTTGGGGGCTAAACAGAAAAACTTATCTGCAGGTAACATTAATTCTATTTTCAGTTTATTTTCTTATCAAAATTTCATCTGTTCTTATCATTCATTGCACTGAGGCAAAGAGAAAGCCTTAGCAATTCTGCTTAACTGTAATAAATTCTGTTAAGGAAACTCCAGCTGACTCCCTTGAGATTTTGTCACAGCTGCTGATCCATAGGCATCAGGAAGAAATGCAAGTTTAAGAAACTGCAATCGCTTAAGAGCCATTTATAATTTTTTTCCCTTTTTTAAACATTCAAGTTAAAAAAAAAATGTAGACTATACACATGATGGAATGTAATCTGTATTTTTTTTTAATATTATGCATGCTTGAGAACATCATTATTGAGAGAATACAAAGATCCAAAAAATGATTATGTTTAGCAACATGTTGTATATGCCCAATATATTCCAGTCATTCAAAGTACAGGCAGCACTAAGCTCTGTCTGCAGTTCTGTTGTTCCAGGAAGACAGTTACTTCAATCAGATGTATATTTTAGGATCTGATCCATGATATATATTTGTCATCTCCAAAATCTCTAACATGGAAATAAAACCCTGCAGGTTCGTATTTGGAGTGTTTGAATTGCCAGAGTTTCTTAAAGGAAACGTTAAATTGTCATTTACACTGAGAAATTATTGTTAAAATTGCATGGAACATTTCAAGATTGTTTTTGAGTATGTCTTAAGAGAAAGCTACAGGAACCTTCACAGCAGGCTGCAACTTCTTGACCTGGTTTCTACTTTCATAAACATTTAAGGGCCAGCATATCTTGCTGATATCCCCTGAGCCATGATCATCAAATTTCTTTCTATCCATTCTTACCTGCACTGCAGGATCATCTCTGGAATTTTATTTTTTGTTTTCATCTTCACAAAATAGGTTCAATTATTCATAATGTTGTAAAGTAATTACTTTACATTTAACCATATTTATACCACACTTTCACTTAGTCAATTGAGATCATTGGCCCGGTGGCATGAGTGCACATGTGTGAAAAAAAAGAAACAGCATGCTAATGAAACGTGGTGGATTATAGCTTTTCAAGGCCTCATGTCAGATGAGATGAGACAAATTCAAGGTCAGTAACAGCGTTTTGGAACTACAGATGTAGATATTTTAGACTGGAAAGAAAAAATGCTCTTTCATATCACATCAGAAAATTCCGAGGTACACTGAAGTTATGAATTATAAGCACTTTAGTATTTATTGTACCCAACCTAATTATTATTAACCACAAATCTGTTTAAAATCTGAATGTTTTTATCTGTGTCTATGTTCTTTGGACTAAACCCTGAAGTTCTAATTCCAAAAAATAATTCTGACTTTTTTTCGCTTAAAACCAGAATTATTCTGGAAAAAAATCAGAAAAAAATTTTATTTTTTAATCATTTCCGTCATAAAAAAATAATATGTTAACTTCAAACTATTTTTTCTTTTAAATTAAATGTTCTCAAGTACTAAGGAGTAGCATGATGGTTGGGTAATGTAGCCTTGTTTTGTTTTATCTCTAGAACTTGTACATGGAAAAAATCTTTTGCCCTAACTAGATGCTAGCTTCCATGTAAGAGTATCAAAATGAAACCTACATGAAATCTAGAGACTCTAATGATTTCTCCTGGCTCTCAATTCAGCCAAACTGCAAATGCTTGTCCTGGTATTTTTTGAATCAGAAGAAAAGAACAGGTTTTGAATTCAAAAATGCATGGGTGAATCAGTATTTGCTGAAATACACTCAGTTCCTCTATTAATGATTGGAGAATAGAGAAAATACTCCTTTTCTTCCCAATATTTCTTTGGCAATGTATCCAGGCCTCTTCAAAGCTATGTAATTTCCAAATGGTCAAGTCAGCATCATCTTAGCACCAATTTTGCTTATTCTGTAACACATTAAAAATTTAAATGAAGTTCAAAATCAATGCCAATTTGGTTTATATAAAAGATTTGATTTCTATTTTCTTATAACAGCAATGGTAGCCCAAGGCAGTCAGGACAGGGCTCTTTGGCTCTGCAGTAAATAAACCTCCATGATTTAGTCCTCCAAACTGCACAGAATATCTCTTCCAGAGTAAACCTTTATGACTGAGGTGATGATCAATTTCTCTATACTGTTTCAGACCAATCCTAATTAGGCTTTTTTGCAGACCCTCTCTCTGTCGCTATGGTTTCACCTAAAGAAATAAATAAAACATGCAATGGTTTCACATAATGTCTCTGAAGTATAACTGTTTTGTTTTATATTTGGTATCATAGAATAACCTTCACCTTCACCAACTCTTCCACTTTTGTTGATTGAATTCTGCTAACCCCAGGTGGCACATGAATGATGAGATAAATTAAATTTGACATCTCTATTGACTGAGTCATTGAAAGAAAAAGCAAACCCTACTGATTCCCAAAATGTTATTTTGTATGGAAAAAAATATCACCCCTTATTTTTCCAATGAATAAAATTCTATTCAGAAGAAAGTATTTCCTCTTATGAGAATTGGAATTACTGTGTAGATATCTCATGTGCCACTTCCTATAAAAATGTTTGATTACATTGAATAAACACTCCTTTTTGCAGTTGCTCATAGTGACCATTTACCCACAATTTTGTTTGTGATGTAGCTAAGTATTTGGGGATTTTTTTTAAGTCTACCTCAAGTAATTTATGAGGCATTATTGTTGAAATTAAAGAAAAGATTGTTCTGCTTGTGCTGAATCTCAAACTGTTGCAGTCATAAAAATCAGAAGTATTAGTACATCTATTTCATATATCTTAGACTTCATTTTTGCCAAGTGTAATGTCCAGATGCCATATGTACTTTTTGCTCGTTCTTCTGAAAACATCTGTAAACTCTGCCTTTTATAAAACTCTGTATTTTAAGTTCACACATAGCCATATCTCTTAGGTATCATCAGCTAAATACTCTGGGGATTCAGCATGTTTCACTTAGCATAGTCTATATCCAGTACTCTTATTGAATATTGTCTTTGTGGAGAAAGCAAGATATTTTTTTCTCCAAATGCTTCTTCCAGGGCAAAGTACTATTAAGGAACTTTGCACAAAACAGATAGGGAAGACCCTGTATTTTTCTATAGTCAATAAGAAAGGAAAGAAGAAAAAATTTTCCGAAATATGGGAAGAACAAGAAAAAGGCAGAAAAAAAACCTCACTCCAGAGGATAAAACAAAGGGACAAATATGAACAGCAGAAAGAAGAAAATGTCTTGCAGCCTGTCATAACCTCCTGGAAAGCAGAGTGAATTACAAAGCTTTTCTAGAAGGAAGCAGCAAAAAAATGACTGCTTTCCAGTATCTATCACTTACATGCATTTCTTGCTTAAGTATTTTTGAAAATCCCACTCAGAAGATGACCATAAAATTAACAGATAACAGGAAATTACTGTCAAAAAACTCAAATAAAATCTCCAACTTAATAATAACAGCACCACCCTCCACCCTACTGCCCACATCTAATCAGACAAAAATGCATCTTAGGCATGGTAGGGTGTAAAAAAAAGAAAAGGTAGAATGTACCAGACAATATGTAACGTGAAATCATCTTGGCATATGTAGCCGTTCAGAGACAGTTCTTACTTACATGATCACATAGTATTTCCCACAAGATCCCTACCTAATTTAGGTTCTGTGTACTGGAAATAGACAGGATTATATGTTTCAGACAGCTAATGTTCAATTTGCAGTGCTCCAAAGTGTTGATAGTCAAAACTGAAATCAGTGGGAGCTTTGCTTTGAATTTAACTTCTGGGAAAGTGCTAAGAAAACTGGAAAAAAAAGTCATATTCTTAGTTTCTTACATGACATAAAAACTGGTCAGCACTTTGGGACATGCTGCCTAACATTGGTAACCAAGTTCCCTAGTGAAGTGGAGACAATATAACATCATCTCAGAAAACCATTGTAAGGATAAATTTGCTAGCAGCCTGGAAGAGTGAAAATACTCTGAATGAAGACGCCAGAGTCAGACTTGTATGAAAACTAGTAATTTGCTTGCTAAGGATTTGCTTGCTATAGAACAGACAGGACTAGATGGGACAGGAAAAGGTAGGTCTAGATAAGACTCCACAAATAATGCAAATAAATAATAATAATTCAAACCAACCAACCAAACAAAAAGCCACAAAAAGTATTTAATGAATCTGTTTCAGCATCATGTAGAAATTACTGCAGGCAACCATTCTGGACAGAGATATAAGCAGTTTCATTTGCTGCTTTCTGTTTATGATACATAGTTACCATGTTTGGGTGCTAAGCATATGTCCCTCACAGTAGGAATTTTTCTCCATTGACTGCTCAGATACTTGACAAAAATTTCATAGAAACATAGAATCATAAAATTATTTGTGCTGGATAGTACTTTTAAAGATCATCTAGTCCAGTGCCGCTGTCGTGGACAGGGACACCTTCCACTTCCCATACTGGGACTGATATTGTTCCATATCTGTATTAATGACATAGACCTTGGGATTGAGTGCACCCTCAGCAGATTTTCAGGTGACACAAAGCTGAGTGGTGCAGTTAACAAGCTTCAGAGAAGGGGTGGCATCCAGACAGACCTTGGCAGGCTTGAGAAGTGGATCTGTGTGAACGCCATGGAGTTCAAAAAGGCCATATACAAGGTCCTGCATGTTGGTCAGGGAAATCCACAGGATCAATAGAGTCTGGGTGATGAATGAATTGATGGCAGGTCTCTGGAGAAGAACTTGGGACTACTGGTGGATATAAAACTGGACAGGAGCCAACAATGTGCTTGCAGGCCAGAAAGCCTATTCATTCTGATGAAGCGTGACAAGCAGGTCAAGGGAGGAGATTCTCCATTTCCTGCCTTTAGATTCAGGAACTCAGGAGAATGGGGAAGAAAAATTAATGAGGAAAAAAGAAGTGAAGTGCCTTAGTCTTCTCCATATCACTTGTCACCTGATACCCTGTCTCATTTGTTGAGGAGGTACAATTTGTTTTCTATTCCTTTTCTGACTGATGTAACTGCAGATTGTTTTCTTACTATTCCTCACTTCTCTCGATTTATTTCCAGCTGTGCCATAGCTTTCCTGATCCCATCCCTACACTTTCAGGCACTTTTGGTGTGTTCTTCCCAGCATGCACATCCCTGCTTCCACACCATAAGCATTTCCATCTTGTATTTCAGTTGGACCCAGAGGTTCTTTCTCTGCCATGCTGATCTCCCACCTTATCATCCTTGTAGTCCAAGTCAAGTCAGTCTTCTGGAGTGTTGTTTACCACTGTGGCATTTTCTATAATAGGCATTTCTTTTTGCCTTTGGGACTACATCTGTAAGTTCTAACTTGGAAAAAAATTAAAAATCAATGTACCAAATTTTCCTGTCTGTACCAATTAGTAGCTCACAAACAGAGATAAAAGTATTAAATACAATCCTTCTCTTTCTAATCTTGCACAAGTACAGTCATTCATTGACACTAATATGAAATTCAAATAGCTGTGTTTTGTTTCTGGGGAAATGAGAATTATTTTCAACTTATATGTGCTCTAAATACAAAATAAATCATCCAACTTTACAACAAAATCAGAAAGAATTCTAGAGGAGTTAAAGACAGTTTTTCAGCATCATTTTTACAAAGAAGATCTATGCAAATACATACAAAGGGAAATCTTCTCTAGTTTTGTTTAGAATAAGCAGTAGAACAGACATTGGACTGATTTGAAAAGGTAAACCACAACTTATAAATTTTTTCCTGGTACATCTAATGCAAGGGTTGCAGGGTGTCTATTCTATAAGCCATAAACTATGTTTATTCATCTTTGTCTAGTAGGAAGGGCAACACTAACTTCAAATAAGCTAAAAATTTCCTTACACTCCTGAACATTATTTTCCATTGTTCAACATCTTCTCAAATTAGTTTTAACAATTTGATGGTCTAAGATGATAGATGAAAAAATGGCAAAAATGTTCCTCCAGTCCTCTGACAGTTTGGGCCCAGCATGGAAGAATAAATAATTCCATTATTCTAAAGCAGCCAGTTTGACTTTTAGCACTTCCAAAAACACTTAGGAATGCAGTAGAGGGAGGGAGTATGAGATAGTGGCAATGAACTCTGTAAAGATTTTGACAGGCATTATAATGGACAATGAAGGTGAATGTACAGAGCAGGTATCTTTCTCCATCTGGCAACTGAGACAGAAAGACTCCATGCCATGGAGTGACCTCCCCTTGATTTTCTCTCTTCTTTTTTCATCCTTCTCTACCTATAATTTGGTCATTCCCACCATCTGTTAAAGTGGGCAGAATGGTGATAACAGCTGATCAACAGCCTCCCTGTGGCTTCAAGGTAGATACAGCTTACATAACCAAAACCAGTTCAAATATTTGTTCAAACAATGGCAATAAATTTTGTTTATTCATTTCAGCTGAAGGCTCAGCACAGATTTTAAAGTCGTTTGTGGGGTTCTTAAATGATAGCTCAGATTTTACACTATAGATCATAACTATGCACTCTATCTTTGTACCAAGGTAATAAAAACTTTGAGAAGTGTATTAGAATATTAAACTCATTGCATTAACCTACTTACTCTTTATAAGCACAAATTAAAAACTGCCTATTTAAATTCCAGCAATGAAAGAATTATCAAATAAATTAAAACTAAATTTTATCTCTTCAGAAAGGATCTATACTGGAGATATCCTAATTTCAAACTGCATTTACATCATTTATATGTTGATGCAGTTCCATTAATTTTCATGAATGTTTTCTGAAATTTTAGCCATTTCAGAGAAAAGGCAAAAAAGTTCAGTCTATACAAAAAGAGAAGTGATCATCATCTGGAAAATGTTTTCACATTGCAAATTCACAGTTTTTCATTCAAGACAATGCCAAAAATTGCAGTGGCAGCACACTAAACTTTCACAGCATGGGGAGGAACCAATTATTTCTTCTTACTTCTAGTAAATTATGTTTCTTAGCACACATATTCAACTCAGTCTTGCTCACTAAACAGACCTAAATATTTGTAAGCAGCCCTTGACTTAATTTACCCATAGTTTTTTTTTTTTATTCTTTTGTTATTTTTAAGAGTCAATTTAAGTGTTAAATTTGGATACTTCTCAATACAAAGAAAAATTCCTTTAATTGCACAGAGGCTATACCTTGAACTGGAATTTGTTTTCCTATTTTTAGGATTTGTGAAGATTTGGAGTAGAGAGGAAAAGACTAGTAAAGGTATCTATGAATTCATCTAATTGCAAATTTTAAGTAAATATCAGGAGAAATAAGCTACAACCCTGAAAGCTCAAGTTTTAACCCGTATGTTATATAATTTTCAACAGATATATTTGCTAAGAGGAGTGAAAGTGTTTTCTAAGCTTTGGGAAACCAATCAAGTTTTCTTGCAAATCTGCAGGACTTAATATAGATTTAAGGAATTCGTAATCTGTCAAAGTTAAACTTACTTTTCTATATGTCATAATTTCAGATCATACCACAATGGAAATTATATACTTCTCTGAAAGCATCATACACCTTTCTGCAGTGTTTCTATAGTGCTTCAAAGATCATACTTAACTCAGAATAATGCAAACACAGCCATTTCTTTAGATAGTAATTTTAATGTAAGCACTATAAATCCATTTACAGAGTGAATTACTAAACATTATAAATTCAGATCACATCTGATACCACTTCCACTCAGTGACCAGGCAGGTTGGACTATTTAAAAGAACAGGAAAACATAAAACACTTATCTTCCTAAATTGTTATTTATTATGGTATGAAATCCTTAAAACATATTTCTGAACTTGATGTTTTACTTTTGTTAAGAAAATTTTAAAATGCTCTCTGCATAAGGCCTTAAAAACTTTAATACCTTTAATTTTCTTTACTTTCTTTCAAGTAGTGAATCTATTTCCTCCTAAGGAATGGTATCTGTCAATATCACAATATGATAGCATTCAAACATTTGTTATCTGCAAATGCAGAACATCTGCTCTTTTGTCACTTAGCAACAACACTGTGCAATAATTTTGCCCTCTATGCTCCCCCCTTCATTATTAAGCAAAACATGTTCAGGACAAAAAATGCTTGAAGAAAAATTGTTCCTACACTGAGATATTTTGTCACAAAAATCTTTTCTCATCAAAGATGAAAAGCACCTTGTCATTCATTTCTAATTACATCCTCCATTCTGTCAGTACAGAAAGATGCCAACTCCCCGTGGTGATGTCATACACTGACATTTACAAAACTACATTGGACTTAGTCTCCTCTCAGTCTTTGCCAAAATCAGTCAGTGTCAGCACTGATGTACGCTGATAAAGGGAATTTCAAATTATGAGCGTTAATTGTGTTTAAAGTCAAGGAAACTGCATTATGCTTTCTGATATTAATAGCTGCTGAATCATCTAAAACAATGGAGAAAACTTCATTTCATATTCCTATTCTGAGATGCTAAGACATTAAACTGCAATGACAACAGAGATTTCACACTCCAAGAATTAATTTGAATAGATGTAAACTTATTAAAGATTAAAATTGACTATTTAGTGTTCTGCAATTAGTGTTAACATCCAGGCTAAAACTACCAGTGGGGAAATACCTGAACGGAAGTGGCAACCATGTGAGAATGTAAAGCCTCAGAGAAATTCTAATCCTGGCCAAAACAGCATTAGAAAGTCTAATTCAGACTAATGGTGAAGCCACATTAGCATAAATCATAAAAAGAGATAAATAAATCTCCCTGATTAGTTTTACTTAACACAAAGTCTCTTATTAATTTTCTGAAAGTAATAGAAAATATTTGTATGAGTCTAAGCTAGAAATTTATTTTACATCTTATTAGGAATTATTTACAGCTGTCAAGATAGCCACAGCAGCAAGAACTTTTTCGCTCTTGACATAATTGTCCAATAAGTAGTCTTGGCAATTTCAAGACCTTGTATTAAGAAATCCATTTATGAAATTATTGTAGGATCTCCAAGACATTAATGAACTCAGTACAGATATGAAACATGTTTAAGTGATTTATGGTTTATAATAATTTCATAGAATCCTAGAATACCTGTTGGAACAGACCTCAAAGCTCATCTGGTCCAACCTTTCTTGGAAAAAACATGGTCTAGACAAGATGCACTTGCACTCTCTTCAGCTGAATCTTAAAATTATCCAGTGTTAGGAAAACCATCACTTCCCTAGGAATAGCTTACTATTCTTACTTTTAAAAAATGTTCTTCTTGTGTCCAGTTGGAAACTCCCCAGGAGATGGTCATCTTTATTGTTAGAGAATTTTCTCAAGGAGAGCATGAGATATTAACACTTTATCCTAGAGTATGCACATGTGTACAGAATAATTTGCTTTCAAAAATTGAAAGCATCAGTGTTTCTTTAAATGGTATTTAATAAAGGGCCAAAAAGAATTTTTCACCAAGGTAGTTATATTAAAGTTTCTACCCTGATTCTAGTGTACATTCTTTTGGTTTTCGTTTTTTTTTTTTTTTTTTCCTAAATTGCATCAAAACTCAAGGTTAATAATAATTTCTAACAGATTGTAGATCTTTGTGGGATTTTTGTTGTTTTGTTTTGTTCACTGAACAGTGCAATTTCCTGTACATCACAAAAATTAATATATACTTTTGCTGAAAAATCAATGGCAGTAACAGAATTCCTGAAGGATTTGCACTTAGTCTCAATGATCCTTATGGGTCACTTCCCTTGGGAAAACCTGTTCCAAAGGCTATGCAGGCATAACCTTGAAAGAAAAGTAAAAAGTGGGGCAAAATCAAATGTCTATTGAAGAATCACATTTTTAATCTCTGTGATTCCACCCTCTATCTAAATACTCTTGTTCCAACCAGCAAATCAAACTAAAATGCACAAAATGTATTGAATCTGTTACATGGATGATCTCTTTGGAAATGGCACTGAACAAGTCCCATTTTGTTATACAGAAATACATGGGGCTTTTTAAATAAATAAATAAATAATATATACTATGAAATGTCTGATTTATAAATCTCACTTATCACTTGGATATCAGACCCTCTATATAATAGAACATCATATATATATATATATA